>PVKZ01007854.1:0-19741 GCA_004027375.1 Macroglossus sobrinus | reverse complement strand
GAGAGCGTCTGGGCTCTAAATGTCTCTTTTCTCAATTTCTCAGACCCGTTTGGAGATCCTACACCCCGACTTCTGAAATTCGGTCCAAGATAGATTTCTGTAATGAGTCTCTCACTGCTACCAGTGGGTGGAACATCTTACGAAGCTTCTTTAATTTTAACTTCCATAACGATATTTTTATAGTCATCACAGGCAGGAAATAGACCCTGGCTCCCTTCATTTTGTCACTCGAAATGTCACAGGACTGGCAAGGATCTTTGAAAGACAAAAGAAGTGCTTCAATTAGTAATTCCCATGGTAACTAAGAGCTCGATCTTTTTCTCCCTTTCGGTGGCTATTTTAAGTACCTAAATTGATTTAGATCCCCGTGGAAATGTGGAAATAGTGCGGCTCGAGCGTGTCCCTGCCACTGGGAGTTTTGGGGGATTTTCTGTTAGAAACCACGTTCTTCTGATTTCCTCCCGAGGTATCCGCAGTCAAAGGTGAGGCCGGCTCCTCCTCAGAAGTGTTGACACGTCTCGAGAGTAAGAAGGTGCCACGATTTTTCACTACGTTCCTTTTGCGGGTTATATGAAACCATAACTATGCAAATGATTTCCTGCTGCGTTCCTCGGACAGATGTCGTAAACCGTAAACACACATGCGCGTTGGTGGCCAGACATGAGACGATAAACTGGCTCAGTCGGAGCTGAGCGGTGGGGACCCCCTCGGCTGCAGAGGGTCTGAGCCTGGAATCCTGGTTTCGGCCTGGCGTGCACCACAGAGTGTGCAGACCTTGGCTGGCTCGGGGCTGGGGGTGTCTCTCACCTCATCACATAGGGGACCGGGCCCTGGGGTGTCCTGTCCTTCTGCGCTGCACCTTGGCCTGGGCTTTGTGCTGAGCCACCACCTGCCCCCCGCCGCCCCCCATGCTCTGCCAGGGTGCCGATGCCCAGGCAGGTCTGCAGGTGGCGTCCCCCGCGGAGCCCAGTGCCGGCCAGCACGGCCAGCACAGGCGCTCGGCACCTCCACAGCGTCGCAGCCCCGAGGAGCAGCTCCATCTGGAAACCCAGGGGGCCGGACGCCACGTCCGGGGTCAGCCGTCCCAGCAGGTGCGTGGAGCCCTCTGGACACTCGTGCTCTGACCGGAATGGCCAGAGGTCCCTGACCATTTATGGTGTAAAGGGGTCAGGAAGCCGGAGGAAAGACAGGACTACGGATGGTTTCTCCGGGATGAAATACGGACAGTTATGACGGTCAGAACACACGCACGGAAGGCGGCGTGCCGGAGAAGGTGGGGCTTGTGGTGGTGATCAAAGTCGGTGGTTACGGAGCGTGCGACATGGCCGGACAGCGCAGCAGCCGCGTTCTGGGCGCTCCTCGTCCGTCCCGCACCATCGCGGGGGCGGGAGGCGCGTACGGCAGGGGGTGTGTCTGGGGTAAAGCCGCCCGCTACCCCAGGGAAAAGGCAGCTCCTCTCACCTGGTAGATGGGACCCGAGTGTCTCAGAAAGGTGAGGTGCCCCGCCCAGGGCCCCTGGTGGCAGGAGGGCCAGGCCACGCCAGCCCTCAGCCCTCGCCCGCTCAGGGCCTGGCGAGACGGTCCCTCCCGCAGCCGGGCGTCCCCCACAGGAGGACCCAACGCCCCGAGATCTGTGTGCCAGCGGGAAACTCCTGATTCCTTTTGAAAAATAAAAATAAAATAAAAATCAGAAATCATTTTCCTTTAGGATGTATGCCCGAAGGTAAACACGCTGGTTCCAGACGGCGTCAGGCCTTCGATGGCAAACACGCACCTGGGAGGCACAGATCCTTCTGTCCGTGCGTTCTCTTCACTCACGCAGTCACCGTCGCCCTACTGTGCGGTCACCGTCGCCCTACTGTGCGGTCACCGTCGCCCTACTGTGCGGGCAGCAGGTGACGTGGGGACGTTGCTCAGTTGACCTGATGTTTTAAAGATGAATTAATTTCTTCTATTATTTATACCGGGTAAAAAGTAGTGATCCAAGCGAGTGGATCAGATTAAAGCATACAGAAGACACAGTCTGTGAACTGGGCTTTCCCACGGTGAGCCCCAGGTACAGGAATACAGCGTGGACCACCCCCCCCCAAGCCTGCAGGTGCTCTCCCAGCCCCTTCACCCCTCCCTTCCTGGGGTACCATCCCCCGACGTGTAACACCACACACTCGCTGTGCCTGCTTCCGCCGTTAGGCGAGTGGGGTCGCGGAGGGCGCGTGTGACGTCTGCTCGGTGTTGGTTGGACACGGACACCGTGGGCGGCGTCTTGTAGATGTTCAGTGCGTCCCCCTGACCCGGCTTTAAATGCACACAGTGTGCACACACCCCCGGGTGTGCGTGTATGTGACCCCGGACGGGTCACAGAGACGTCTCCGCGGTCAGTCCCCCGAAGCCCAGACTCGCCCGGCGACCGTGCTGCTGCTCAGATCCCCGCTGGGTACACCGGTCGTTTCAAACCCACCGAGCCTGTGACCACGACCGGGCGTCCGGTGTCCGTGCTGCTGGGAAGTTTTATGGTGTTGTCTGCACCCCGGGCTCGAGTGAGGACCAAGGCGAGAGGAGCCACGGCTCGGTTCGGGGGGCAGAGAGGGAGATGGCACTCAGAAAGTGTCCTGCACGGAGCCACCAGAGGGGACCTGGTGTCCGGCCAAGGCACAGCCGCCCCCAGCAATGCCCCTCCAGCCCCCAGGTCGACCCGAGGAAGCGCTCACTCGCCCCGGCCATCCAGGAGCCCGGCCTGGAGTGCCCGCTGCCCGGGGCAGGGAGTGTCCAGCGTTTCCATCCTGCGGGCCGGGCCCGCGTCACTGCTGTCACGTCCTGGAAACCTGTGCCCTTCGCCTCTCAGAAGGGGTTGGGGCGGCTTTGGGAAGGGAAGCTGTGTTCGTAACCCAGGCGACTCAGATCTGCGTGCCCCCCTCACCTCACGGAGCGGGCTCCTGGCGTCCTCCTCCGTGAAGCTGGAACAGTAATGACCGGGCGATCGCAAGCATCCACTTAGCCACAGTGCATGGAAGCACCTCGCACAAACAGCTCCCTCCCCTTCCCCGGAGATAAGACGCCATTGACGCGGAGCCCTGAACTCGGTCCCAAGCTTCCTGGCTGACGAGGCACGACCGGAAACACAGAGCCTGCATTGTTCTGGTCCGATCAGAGTAACGTTCTCAGTTTTTCAGGAAATATCAACACTTTCCTGGTGCTAAATTCTAAGACCGCTTTACTTGGAAAGCCTGAGTAATTCGGTGGATAGGGTTTGCCACAATGATATTTTTCCCCCCTTTCCCAGAAGATGGAAAAATCAGCTTTCTCTCTCCCTAGCTATAGTCTTAACCCCTGAGTTAAAAAAAAAAAAAACAAATCCCCACGTAAGGATGTCAGTGAAGCGTGGCGAGCTCACGCCTTGGCGTTCGGGTGGAGTTAGTTCCGTTTCTGTCTCCGTCACCGTCTCTCTTTGGGGAGCCTCTTCCAGTGACGACAGGAACAAGGGGTGCGAGGCCCGCGTGATGAGGGGCTCCCTGTCCTCCCAGTGCTCCGGGCGGCCGTGCGTCCGAGGCCACGAGGACACTCCCGCGCCGTCGTGTCGTGGGTTGCGGGGCGGGCGCAGGGGCCGGCGCACGGTGAGTGCTGGCTGCGTCTTGGCGTCGGAGAGGATGGGACGGGAGTGCTCCCCGCGCGGCTGTGGAATCAGAGCGAGAGTGAGTGAACTCTGGTGCGTGGGGAACCGCGTGCGCGGTGGTCACGTGTCGTCGGTGCTTCGTGGAAGTGCGTGGCCCCCTGAGGGTGGGCCTTGGCTCCAGGCCTCGTGGGCACCGGCACTTGGCGGGAAGCCGGAGGCCGGCAGAGCCCGGATCGGCGCGTGACCTCGAGCCGAGGGCGCGTGTCACTCACTGCCGTTGGGTTCTTCGTGTGTTCATGGGGGTCAGGTGGGAGGAGGGTGTTTTCGCGTCCTCGGCCAGGACACGTCGGATAAACCGTGCTGGCGTTTTGAGGACGTGGTGCTTTGGGACCACGAGAGCGTCGTGGCGTGGGAGTGTTCCTGGGTCGTGACCTCGTCCTCTGCCGTGGCCCTGGGGACCGCCGCTGTGCACGCAGCTGGTCCCCCGGGCAGGGACCCCTGACCAGAGCGCAGGGACGTCCCTAACGTGGGGTGTTGTCACCACGTCCAGCGGGAAGCGGTTTCCGGCTCAACCTCTCACTGGCCACGTGACCTTGTGGCCCTGGGGCACTTGCTTCCCGGTCGTCGTGAGCGTGTCCCTCGGCTGGTCTCTTTGGCGTCACGACGTCCCGATGTTCCTTCTGCTCCACGAGCTGCATCTCTCCTCCGCCTGCCCCCATGACGGACCGTGGCGGGCTCAGCGCCTGCGCGACCTCACGCCTCCCTGTGAAGGAGAACGAGGCCCTCGCGAGCACGAGGCGGGCTCCCGGGTGGACCGTGTCCAGCGCTGAGCCGGGCAGGCCACCAGCGCGGCCTCGACCTCACCCCCACTCCCCTCTCAGGGGTCGAGCAGTGGCTTTCCGTCCAGAGCCGTCCCTGACCTGGCCTCACCCTGTCACCCGCACGGTTGGCCAGCTCCTTCACACGGCGCCGTGTCCTTGGATCAGCATCCGAAGCTGGCCGTGACCTCGTGAAGTCCAGAGAGCTCAGGGGTCTGCCCAGGGTCGCCCAGCCTTTCCCCGGGCAGTGGGCAGACACCGGGTCAGGGGGCGTGCATGCAGCATCGTCCCCCCTCCACCCCACCCCCAGGCTTGGACCACGGGGCAGACCACGGCCATGCCTAGGCCCGGCGAGGGCCCGGCGTGCGCGCCGAGCGGAGACACAGCCGGCCCCTCTGCCCCTAGCCTCACCGACCCCGACGCCTGCGACTCCGCAGGCCGTGGACGCCGCCCGGATCCAAACGTTTTAAGACGGTCCCCTGAGTCGTAGAGGAAGGAGATGATTGACGGAGGATGGAGGATGGGTGCGTCGCTCCCCAGGGGAGGAGGGGGCGGGCCTTCGGGGGCGCACAGTGGGCCCGCCAGCCACACATTCCCCGTCTGCGGCCACACCGCGTGCGGCCCCGGCACGGAGCGCTGCGTGTTTGGGGCATAAAGCCGGCTTTGTTCCCCGGTGAATACCGCAGTGTTCCTCCACGGGGAGGAGGGGTGAGTCGCAAGTTCACGGCGCTTTTCCAGGGGCGGCCGGGGGGGACATGAGGTGCTTGTCCCCGGGGACAGACGGCATTGAGCTGGGGGACGTTGCCGCCCCGGCTGGGTGTCGTGCACGCCCCGGGAAGCGCCGTGGACGCGTGCTGAGCGGAGACATTCGGCGTTTTCTCTCCACGACGACGCGGCTGATGCTCGGGGGTGATGCTTGGGGGGCCTCCCGCCCCTCACCGTCTCAGAGCGGGGCGCGGATCCCCCGTTCGCTCGGCCACGTCCCTAAACCAGAGTACCTGGGTGTGCGTTTTATTTTGTAATTTTTGGACCAAATAGCTGGTTATTAACAGACTTTTCAGCTCTCTGGTGTACTAGCTGTCAGAGTCTTTTTTGGAAAGAGCTGACAAACGCCCCCACTCGGGTACCACGTCCCTGAAAAAGAACCGTGCCGTTTTCTGCCAGGTTTTCCCTTTTCTTAGGTGCTGCTTGTCTCCCGGTCTCCGGTCTCCCGGTGGCCTCCTCCGGTGTCTGTGACGGGGGTGGCCACGCAGGCCCCTTCCGGGGACTCTGGGGCTGGAGGCCGCCTCGGTGCAGGGCCGGCCGGCCGCCACTGAGTAGCCGCTCGTGGTGGGAGCCGGAGGGGCCGGCGGAAGGGGATCCCGCGTTAGAGGCGGGAAGGGGACCTCCGGGGTCCGAGGGCGGCTGTGCACTGTGTGTCCGTCCCGCGTGGCCTCTCGCTGTTCCGAGCGGAGGGGCGTTCGCCGGCACGTCCCACCCTGGCCCGGTGCTGCCCGACCCAGGCGCTGTCCTGAGTGCAGGGCTGTTTCCTGCTTTGACTGGAGAAGGCCCGGGCCTGGGTGTTCATCATGCGATGACACCCCCCAGCAGGCCGAGGGCCCAGCCGCCCGCCGGCCCCAGTTCCCCATCGATGGACGGCTGGGGTGTCCGTCCTCCGAGCCCGGCGGCAGGCAGCAGCGGAGGAAGGGGAAGTGGCAGGCGCAGACCTCGTGGTTTTACTTCTCTGCAAACCGGAGGAGGGCGCCGATGTGCGGTGTTGGAACGGGGCAAGTGTGATGCGACGGGAGGGGTTGGGGTCCCCGGGGCCCAGCACCCCCTCTGCAGTCGGGGTCCCCCGGACCCTGGGCTCCGCCGGGGGTGGGGAGTCGGCCGGCTGGCGTCGTCTGGGGACACGTCGGCTGCAGTCACGTGGCGTAGGGTGCGGGGCCGGAAGCCAGCACCCAGGAAGCAAGAGTCTGCAGGGCTGGGGTCCAGGGCAGGACCCCCTGGTGTGGGAAGGGCGTGGCCAAGGGCAGCAGGCTTGGCCGCAGGTGCGTGACTAAGAGCAGGGACGAGGGCGGGCGGGCGCCTAGGGGACCCCATATTGAGTGGCCCACCTCCGAGGAGATGGCAAGCCTGGAGGGGCGTCCCCCGCTGACCGGCCGGAGGGCTCGTGTTCTCGCCCCGAGACGCTCCTCTCCGCCACGTGCTGACGGGCGAAAACCAGCCCTTCAGAGCGGTGGCCCCGTTGTTGACAGTTCCAGAACGTTCCCAACGACATCCGCCTTTCGCCCGCGGGAGCTTTCCCGGGGACGGACGTGGCTCTCGGCCGAGCAGCTGCCCGTGAATAATTCTATAAGGCGCCGTGCTTTAGAAGTCCAGCTCGCCGGCCACAGACGGACGGACACACTGGGCGTCTGGGAGAGACGTCGCCGTTTGAAGGATCCCCCCCTCCCCACCTGTCGTCAAGGTGACGCGCTGGCTGTGGGGCGGGCAGAATAAGGGTCTCCCGAGCCCCTCGTGGAGTAGGGGAGTTCCCCCCGACCCCCGAGGGGGCCCGGCAGCTCCTCCTGGCCTCTCTTTTATGGGATGTGAAAGCGCAGACGCTGACCGCTTTGCCGGGGCCGGGCAGGTGGGCGAGGCGGCCATGAGGCTCGGCCGGGCGAGGCCAGCGGAGAGCCGGAGCCCACGCTGGGCGTTGCACGGGGGGACCCCGCACGCTGGGCCCGCCTGGCGCGGTCCCCGGCTCAGGTCCCCAGCCCGGGCGCGGCCGGCACACGTGACTCCCCACTCTCCGGGCCGCCCGCCTAAGTGAGCCGTCCACTCGTCCCGATCGATGGTGTGTGGTGCGTCTTGCTGTTCCGATGTGCCGACCAACCGGTGCTCGAGACACCCCGGTGCCTCCTGGGGAGCGCGAGAGCCTGGGGTGGCTTCGCTGGGCCGCGGTTCCTGGCGTGTACCTGCACGATCTGGACCTTTATTTGTGTGCCCGTGCGGTCTCAAATGTCAACCATCGCCAAGGTTGCATTTTAGATGTGTTCATTACACATGTAGAAATAGATATGCAGACTTTTAAAAAATGTAAACACTCATCCAAAAACTGTTTAAATGCTGTCGCCCACTGGGAAAAATAGGAGCTTGTGGTTGTTTCCGAGGCTTTGGGCCAGCGGTCTGGATGCCGGGGGTGTGGCTCTCGGCCGAGTCCGGAGGGAGCGCCCGGTTCTGACCATCTCAGGACGTGACGAGTCAGAAGTCATTGGAGTTGGTCCCTTACTTAACTGGAACAATCGGCTCTGAACGCTGTGCTTTCAGTTTCCTTTCTGCGAGGTTTGGATGCCGGGTCCTTCCGTATCTGGTGAGCGATCAGGACCACGCCCTGGAGTGAGGCCACTTCCTGCAGGAGGGCTGCCCGCCCGCCCTCCCCCACCCGCCCCCGTGGTGGAGTTCCCCTGCCCCGTGTCCTCACGCCACCCCTCTCCCGGCCCTGCCTCTGCTCCCAGCTCAGACGGCCCCGCCGGGCCTGTGCCCGGGGCGGACCGCTGCCCCCCGTGGCCAGGGGGTCCAGGACTTAGAGGGCCAGGCCACTCTCGTAGACCCACTGCCCCCCACAGGAAGCCTGCGGCCAGCCGGGGCCTTTCTAGATCTTTCCGGCGCGTAGAGCGCCGTGGGGCCCCGTCTAGAGTCAGAAGGGTTTCAAGATGTCACTGTGAACAGAATGTCCTCCGGGGGAGCCCTGCGGGCAGGCAGGGCCCCGACACGAAGAACGTGAGGCAAAGGGGGACACGTCCCTGAGGGAGGGACAGCTTCACGCAGGGGACAAGAGGCAGAAGGAACAAACGCGCAGGTGTGCCCGCAGTGGGGGGCCGCGTGCCCCGAGCGGCCCAGAGCCCAGGGTGGTCCCAGCAGCCCCGAAGCCGCGTCCCCGCTCGGCGTGACCCTGTGCACGGAGCTCGCCAGCTCTCCACTCCTCATCCGGAAACTGGGGCTCAGGTGGGCTCCTAGGGCCGGCCGCGTGCTGCGGGACAGCACCATAGCGGCTGCCGAGGTGCTCGACCGAGTGATCGTCCCAGGGCCCCTGCCCGTGCCGTGGAGGACGGTGCCCGATGAACCAGGATGCGTGCCGGCTGTGGGACGACCCTGTGACGCCCCCTCAGGGACCCCCCCCCTCCAGGGAGGACTGTCCCTGGGGTCCAGCCCCCTGCCCTCCACCCCCTACGTGCCCATTTCTCGTCTCCCAGCATTTCGCTCAGTGTGACGGTGGTGGCCGCCTGCCTCAGAGCCTGGGGCCGGAGGGAGCCCTCACGAGGCCAGGCCCGACTGTGGCAGACATTCTGGTCACCTGGTGTTTGTGCTGCTTCTGCACTCGGAGAACATGGCCGCTTGTGGTTTCATGCCGACACGTGCGAGCCCCAAACCCGTACACCGTGGGAGCTGTCCGTGGAGCCCGCCGTCCCGTGCGTTCCTACTGTGTGCGTGCACGTGCGTGTGTGTGTATAATAAAACATTTGCTCGAAGTTTAATTCAAAATGATTATTTGTGGGTGTTTGGGATTTAGCCCATCCTGCGTGTTCGGTTATTCAACCAGCTGTCGACACGGTGCCCGCCGGGCCCTCCCCCACCCCCGACGGGTCTGTCCCTGGTGGTTTTAGTTTGTGGTTTTAGTTCGGTTCGGCTCAAGCCGCTGCTCGTCTTGGGTTTGATTTTACGTTCCCATGACTCGGCGTGGCTGTCGGTCCTCCTGAAGCAGTGAGGGTCCCTTCCACTCCCGACCTGTCCCCGTGCCTGGCCCCGGGTGACAGCGTGAGTCACTCTTCCCAGCATCTCCCGAGGTCCTTTCTGTGTACTGGAAGGGGTAGGCTCTTGGAACAAGTCATTCCTATAGCAAGAAAGGCGGTTCCCAGCCCCCAGCGAGCGCCTGCGGCCCCACTCAGTGCCCCTGCCTCCCTCCCGCCCTTCGTTGGTGCCACACTGGGCTCCGCTGCGCTCTGAGGACTCGGTGACTTCGCGTGCTGCTCCGCAGATGGATCCCCAGTTGCTCTTTTGAAGATTTGGGTTTGGAATTTTTTATGTAGACAATTATCTGAGGATTAAGTAAGTATTATTCTTTTGCCAATTTCTAGGTCTTTTATCTCTTTTTCTTGTCTTATCGCGCTGACCGGGACTTCTAGTCCAGTGTTCGCTATGGCGCTGGGAGGGGACGGCCTTGGCCTGCCCGGCGTTGGGGGAGGGGGAGAAGCCTTCCGTCCCCCACCATCAAGGATGAGGTCGGTGGGAGACCTGCCCAAGCAGACGTACAATTCCTTAGCGGCCGGAGCTCTCGCGTTTGCTCCTTCGGCTTCGAGCCTGCCTCCCAGGCCAGCTTGGCAGGGGCTGGGGTCAGGGGCACAGCCCTCGCCTCCGTGTGCGGCCACCCCGGAGGCTGCCCACACGGGGGCCAGGGGGCCATGTCTGTCAGCCGAGGGGGAGCTAGGCGAGGCGCGTCACCCCCGTCCGGGGGACAGGGCTCGTCCGCGGGAAGGAACGAGGCCCCGGCCCACGGCACGACGTGCGTGAACCTCAGAGCCCCTGTGTGGAGTGAAAGCGCCACTTTTATGAGGAAGGTGCAGAAATGGGAAGTCCAGAGATGAGACCTAGGGCAGCGGTCACCGGGGGGCGGGGAGGGGTGCGGGCCAGGGAGCCGGGGAGCGAATGAGCTGCTGCGCACTGCGTTTCTTTGGGGACGATGAAGATGGACCAGCATCAGGTTTTGTGGATGGTTGGGGAAACTGAATCACGGTGAAAGCTGGAAAACTGGGGAAGGGGCCGCCCCAAGCAGCTTTTAAGAGGCTGTGCCTAGGGCAGACGGGCTGAGTGGGACCGACATCCTCGGTGGGAGGGGGCGCTGCAGGCCGCAGAAGGAGCGGCTGACCCACCGGACGCCCCCGGGGCTGGATTCCGAGCATTGCAGATGAAGGTCAACCACCAGGCTCCATTATCGGCTGCCAGCCCGGAGACGGCACCACAGTTCGTGGGGGCGGGAGGGTTTAGAAAGCTGGTGAGTGTCGCAACAAGACGTCGTCGCCACGCAGAGAGGCAGGCTTCCGGGAGCCGTGAGCGACGGGGCAGGAATGGCCTCGTTCGGCCAGAGCCGTAGAGAACGGAGTGGCCGGAATCAGCTCCTGACACCGGTTAGCCAGGACGCTAACGCTCTCTCTTTCTTTCTCTTTCTTTTTCAGACGATAGCCGGAGTTTCCCCTGGGTGAGTACGAAACTTTTAAGAATTATTTCTGCTGTGTCGTCGCCTCGCTGACGAGATGCGTGTGGTTAGGTTGTTGGAGAAACGTGACCTTCTGAGGAAGGGAGGCCGTGGGGTCCGCGTGCTGGCTTTGCGTTGTAGGCCTTGCGTGTCTCGATGGGCTCCCGCTGCGTTTCTCGTTACACCATTTTTTCCCTTTTTTTTGTTTTGTTCTGTTTTGTGTTTGTTTTTCGCATTTAAAACCTGGCTCAGCCGTTCCGTATCCCGCACGGTGTTGTCGAGAGCACAGTTTCCACGCGCCTCCCTTCTCGCGACTTCTCCTCGTGTCGTGGGGGGGCCTGGCCTCACCTCGTCCGGCGGCCGCTGGGGCGCACGGGGGCGCGGAACCGCGCCCCCCATTCATTGCTTCTTAAATGGCCTGCTGTGGGGGGACTGCCGAAAAGGAGCTTTTCCGGATGGCAGTTTTGGTTAAAAAAAAAAAAAAGAAAAATTAAAAAGTGTCATCGTTACATGATTTTTTATGCCTTTTGAGGTCCAGGCCGCACGCCGTGGTCTTACTATCCTTGCATTTAGCAAAAGGAATGCCGTGGCCTTTTTGTGATCTCCCAAACCAGCTCATCCGGCTTTCGACGTGGCTGCCGCGCGCGGCTGGCGGCCCCTGGCCCATCGCGGGGGCGTACACCACCCGCAGCGAGGGGACCGGGACGCGGGCAACCGTGAGTCTGGTTTCTTGAACGCGTCGCCTTGTGTGGAACACGTGGGCCCTGCTCTGAGGGACCCCGCGGTCAGAGCGTTGGTGTGGCCGCAGCTCGCCCCGTCTTCTGGGGGTCGCCCTTCGCGGCACTGTTTCACGTGGGCGTACGCGCCGCGGTGAATCCTGAGTGATCGAACGCACGTGTGTTCCGCGCACGGCCGCTCCCTGCCCCGGAGGCGTGTCCCGCCAAGTGGCCGGCACATCGAGACGGGGGGCAGGAGCGCGTCCGTCTGCTCCCCCTGAACCAGCCGTGCCATCCACGCGCTCCATCACGTCACCCGCGGACGCCGTCCGTTCTGCACGGCGTGACCTCCCCGGGCAGGCGTCACCCGCGGGGTCAGAGAGAGGGGTTGTTACTGGGTGATGTTAACAGAATAGAGACTGGGTGACACAAGGTACACAGCCCCAGCTCACACGCCCCGGCGTGGATGGACTTGTGACACGCCCGTCACAGGCCACGCGGCCCCCGCCACGCTGGCGTGAGGTCTCTGAGGGTCCGCCCCGCCCCCAGACACGTCTCCTCCTCCAGGACGAGGCACAGACTGGGGTTCGTTCCGAGGGTCTGGCTCAGCACCAGCCCCTTGGCACCCAGTCCGGCCGCCTGGCCGAGTCCAGCATTCCAGCCCCTTGGCACGTGGGCCTGCTGCAAGGAGAGGCGGGGTGACCTGTGACCTGTGATTTCGGGCTCCCCACCTCCCTGCATTGTCTCAAAACCAACAACAAATTGAGCAGTTGGTCCTCAGGCCAGCGGTCACTGAGCATCTGTCCGGTGTCCGGCGTCCGGCATCCAATCTCTGTCGCCACGGACGCATCTGCCTCTCCTTGGCCCCGTCCTTGGCCCCTGTTTCAAGAGGGAAGTAAAACTCTGCTGCAGGAAGCTGTGAGTTCTCGGAGCAGAAGTGCTTCTGGATTCGGGAATCTCTCTCTCTCCGAGAAGAGGAAAGGGTGCTGGAGGCACAGACCCCCTTCCCGGCGGCCCGATCCCCTGCCCTCGCTGGGAGCCTCCCTGCTGGGCCCCAGGGAGGGGCATCGCTTGGCCTTTTAGCCCGTGGCACCTTCATTGCGACAGTAAAGAGACTGGTTCCAGAGCTGCGGGATTTCAACGAATAGAAAGATTTTATTTCTAGTTTGTGGAATTAGAAACGTGCTTTTGAGTCTGTTAGAGCTAAGTAAACAGCTTGTGCTGGGCAGGGCGGGAGAGACCAAGCTTCCCGAGCTTGGGGGCTGTCCCCAGTCCCTGCCACCGTCCACCCACGGGCCGGCTGAGCGCAGGAGCCCAGCAGGGACCTGCCGAGGGGACGTGCAAACTCTCCTCTGCCAGTCACTTCCGAGGGTCATCGTGCCATTCAAGTGGGATGACCCAAAGCCGACGCTTAATGAGATTGTTATTATAAACAACCAGCACGGAATCAGGGCACTTGTTTCCAGCTGCTAAAGACGGCGTGAACCGGGTAGTAGTGACGGATATGCTGGTGCTACAATGGAGATCAAAAGAGCTCCCTTTTCGGCAATAATCCCTGATTTTTCATTTAAAAAATGTTAAGGTTTGACTTCCCAAAAAAAAAAAGATTCACGTTTTTCCCTGGTTAAACTGGAATGAGGAGTCTTTTTAGCGGAGACACCCCTTCTCCTGGTTTTTAGTATTTACAAATAAACTTGGGACGTGATACTATAGCTCGTATTGGTTATTGATCATCCAATATGACCAAGGTTCCTTCAGGAGGAGAACGTTTGTCGCGAGCCGGTGGGTGTTCGTGGCGCAGCATTTAAACACGGCAACGGGATTTCAGAGCTGAGACTTTCTAGAAGGCGCGGGGTTAGGGCTGAGGTCCGTCCGCCAGGCTCGCCGACATCCCGGGCTGTCACGCCGGAGGGCTGCCGCCAGCGAGTAAGGTTCAACGATACGTAACTCGCCTGGTTCTCTGCGGCTCATCGAAATGCCAGAGGAATCAAAGAAACCCACATCAGGCGCCAGGAGGAAGCAGCAGCGCGTTTAACTCAGCCGTGAAGCTAGAGGTGCCTTCGCCGGCCGGGTCGTCCGTGGCAGCCTGCGCGTCCCCCGCGGTCCGTGTGGACCCGTGTGGCTTTCGTCTCACCAGCCGGTTTTCTTCCTTGGCATCGGTCTGAATGGTCATCGTGGGGGGAAATAAGTAAATAACATGGAGGGGGAAGTGGAGAGGCCCAGTGTACGTCCTGCCAGGGCCGCTGAGCCCCGCGAACACGTCCTCTGACCCCGCAGCTGGGCCCGTCCTCCCTGTGGGGACAGGCGCCCCCCAGACCTCGCGGCTGGGCCCGTCCTTCCTGTGGGGACAGGCGCCCCCGACCCCGCGGCTGGGCCCGTCCTCCCTGTGGGGACAGGCGCCCTCTGACCCCGCGGCTGGGCCCGTCCTCCCTGTGGGGACAGGCGCCCTCTGACCCCCCGGCTGGGCCCGTCCTCCCTGTGGGGACAGGCGCCCCCTGACCCCGCGGCTGGGCCCGTCCTCCCTGTGGGGACAGGCGCCCTCTGACCTCGCGGCTGGGCCCGTCCTCCCTGTGGGGACAGGCGCCCTCTTGACCCCGCGGCTGGGCCCGTCCTCCCTGTGGGGACAGGCGCCCTGTCCTGTGCTGGCTCTGGACCCACAGGGAGATGCCCACGGAGCACGAGGCAGCCCAGTGCGTGCGGCCCAGAAGCTTCCAAACTCCCCACGAGATTCGAGCCCTGCTTCCTTCCTCTCTTTGCTCTGCTTCTGGGTTTTAGCAGCATCCGCGGACTCCCGGGGGTTCCTTATGTGCAAAAAGCGTTTCTCCCGGCCGCAGAGACGTTCCTCCCCCAGAGACCGAGGGAGATGCTGGCAGCCTCTGGACCCCACGGTGACGGACAGGGCAACCCCTCATTATTTATTTCCATTTCCATCCCCCCTCCTGAAAGGGTCCGCTCGGCGGCCGTCTGCCATGGAGCAGAGGCACGGACAGGAAGAAGCCGTCACAGGTTCCGTTTTCCTGTATCAAGGCCATCTCACCCCCGAGCTCCCGCAGCCCCGGCTCTGAGCTGGGTTCTCCTGGAAGCCCCCTCGCAGCTGGCAGGGGAGCATGGCCTCTGCAGGCCAGGAGGGCTCCCGGGCGCCGTTCCCGCGGGGCAGCAGGGGACGCCACGCCCCAGGGAGACCCTCCCTTGTCCTGTGGGATTGGCCTCGCGGTTGCTGCATGAGCTGCCCAGGGCATTGAGAAACGAGGTGAAGGACTGGGGCCAGGAAGCGCTCGGTAAACGAGGGGTTGGCAGGCAGCTCGGCTCGCTCTGCCCGGCCGTGCGCAGGAAGCCTGGGTGGACGCTTCAAGAAGCCGCGTCCGGCCGCGCTGGCCCGGCCGGAGGGGGGCGGCGCCTGGGGCCGGGCGGAGAGGGGAGAGGAGCTGTCTGCGTTGGGGCCTCTGGGCCCCGGACTGGAGGGGTGACTCGTCGAAATCCCACCCGTCTTAAGCTGGACCATGGCTATTTTTAGGATCAAAACCGTCCTCTTAATTGTCCTTTAACGGCCAGACTTGTGAAGTGACGCGTTATTTAACAATGACCGCTGAGTAAGGGGGCAGTCCCTGGGCAGCGGGGCAATGAGCTGGCGTTTAGGGGCCCACGTGGGGGGCCACGGGGGAGGGGGCAGCGTGCCTGCCCGCGGGGCGCGCCCTGTAGGCAGAGATGGCGGCGGCCATGCGGGTCCAGGCCAGCTGCCTGTGGAGTGGCAACTGTCACACTGAGCCAAGATGAGAGATTTACAGAACCTGTTGGGTTGTGCGGGTTCCGGGGAGATGTCTTAGGCCCATGGGGCCACAGAATCAGGGACAAGCTCTGGTCCCAAATGCGGGGGGCAGGCACGTGGCTCGATCCCCGTTCGCTCTGGGAACTCGCCCCCAACTTCCGCCCCACCCACTGCGGCCCGTCCCCGTGCACGCTGGGACACGGAGCCGCAGGGGACTAGACGCGTCCTGGTCGAAACCCGCCGATCTGAAGTGACCGTTTCGGGCTGTCTGTTACGATGCGGGATCCAGGGTGTAGCATGTGGGACGAGGGAAGATTCCCGTGGGACGGCCAACCAGAGACGGGCCACGTAACACGCTCTCTGAGCAGCCTCCTTCCTGGTTCCAAAGAGAAATGAGCGTCAGCAAGAAACAAAACGTGCGTTTGTGTCATTTCACGATGAAGTATGTGGATGGATTTGGAACAGCTCTGCCGAGATGCTGTTAGAATGACGTCACACTGTGTCCAGGCACTGTAGACATGCTTTTTTTTTTTTTATTTTATTTTTAAAGCGACCACGTCACCGAGTCGCTGCAGAGACATTCATTTGTTCAAAATGTCCCGTCGCTGGACACGGTTAGTCACAGAGACAGGACTTGACCTGTTTCCTGTTTGGCCACAGGACGTAAAAAACCATAAACTGTGCTTAGGGTAGATAACGCTCACGCATCAGGGCATTCACCGTTTCCGAAGCACACGCGGGGTCCCCGTCTCGTCGGGCCTCGGGGTACCTGCAGGCAGTCTCGGCGTGCATGCTCACCTCCACCTGGACCACGGGGAAACAGAGCCCAGGTGGGCTTGGGGGGAGGGAGCGGCCAGGACGGCGGGAAGCGACTCTCAAACGTCCAGTGTTCCCCCTCCCAGCCCTGCAAAAGCAGTCAGCTCTCCTCGCCACCTCCACCTGCGAAGGGGAGGTGTGGCCCTGCCAGGAGGACGTACAATGTTCCATTCTGGAAAACTATGATCCGAGGCCTGGAGCGATTCTGCAAACGGTTTGTGGCAGAGAATTCTGTTTTGGAACGGTGTTCCAATCACCCGAGTTGATCTTGGCCGGGGTCCCGACCCGTTTCCCCGTGTTATCTGCTGAGCGAACCCAGCTCCTAATCTCTCCTCACACACTCGCCGGGTTTCCTGGCCCGGGGTTTGTCCGTTTGCTCGCCCGACCCCCCGTCTCCTGCGGGCTCAGAACGGTGAGGTGGTGTCTTGGGAGACGAACTCGTGGATCTTATTTTCGATCTGATTATTTGCTCCACGCAGGAGCCTGGGACGGGAACAGACGGAAACGGAGTGGAGTGCAGAAAGCTGAATGGGTGACTCGGACACGGCCTGAGTCACAGCTTCTTTGTCTGAAAAGTCACAGGCGGGCGGGGATGTTTTCAGAGGTCTCGTCACATGGTCTGGAGCGGTGCTTCTCTGCGTCCTGCGTGAGCGTCAGAAGTCACTGTGCCGAGCGCATCTGGGGCCAGGCTGCGTCTTCCCGTCCCTCTCACGTGTATTTGCTCCACCAGAGCCTTCCAAGAGACGCGGGAACGTAGAAAGGAGGGTTTTATGAATGGAAAAATGCTTTCAGACGCAGCCTTTTCCTTCCCACGGTGATGCTTATGTGCAGGGAGCAGGAGCAGAGACGACAGGTTCCGAGCCAGGGGCATTCGGCCCAGCAGAGGCCCGCTCCAGGACGGTTCTGGGGTGCGAGGGGGGCGTGGGAAGCTGTGTTTTACCCGAGGAAGGGACTCAGAGTGAAGGCAGCGCACTCAGTCATGGCAGAAACCATGGAACCCCCCGGGGCCCGTCTGCTGCCCTGGACAGGCCGGCGAGTGGGCGTGGCTGAGATGAAAGGGACGTCCTCACGGCACACCATGGGGCCGAGGTCCCGTCCGGGGGGAGCAGCGCGATTTCCAGGACCCGCTCTGGGCGCGAAGCCAGCCCTGGAGGTCTGTGTCGCTGCTTCCCGTCGGGGGTGGACCCGCTGAATTTCTGATGAGTGACTCACTGCCCCTCGCTGTCCGCTCTCCTCCCGCTGAGCTCAGGACTGACTCGTGTATCCTGTAAAAAAGAAAAAAAGAAAAAAGATTCTGATGTAGCCCGAGCACCGCGGGCTCTGCGCGTCTGTGACGAGCACGCGTGGACACAGCGCTGCGCGGACCTTCGCCCGCCCGGGGCTCGTGGAGGTGGCGCGGACGGCGTCCTGCGGCCGGGCTGTGCCTCGTGTGACGTCCAAACGTGTTTGTCTCCGTAAAGATGTTTGTTGACATTTGCGTCATTTTTTTAAAATTTTTTTCTGTGTTAGGACAGATCCGCTCCTCGTGGTGGGCGTCCCCCCACGGAAACGGGCACCGGGATCGATGTCCACACGGCACGTGTCGCGCGTGCTCCCCGCCCCCTCCGTCCGCCCGGCTGGGGTCCGGTCGCAGCTCTGCTCGCCCCGGGTACCGGGCTGCTGAGCTCCCGCCACGCCGCCTCCGCTCGCCTCCGTCCTGCTCCTGCGGGGGCGTGAGGGGCGCTGGCCCCCGGCTGTCTGGTGACGTGCCCCCTCCTGGCCCGAGCGCAGGCCACGGGCTGCGCACAAGCACGGGGTCCACGCGGGCTGCGGGCGAGCCCGCAGACACCGGGGAGGTCCCGAGGGGGCCAGAGGACGACAGAGGACGATCTGGGGGGGCGGCGGTGACTGCCCAGGGGCTTCCGTCCAGAACAACGACAGGACCAGGAAGGAAGCAGAGGACGGGCCCGGCCCGCAGGCCCGGAGGCCAGCTGTCCGTCCTCGCCGGCTCGGTGGCTTTCTTCAGCCAAGTCGCTCGTCTCCCAAGGACACCGTCCCCGTAGCCGCCGCCCCTGCAGGGCTCAGAATCCTGCCCGTTCAAGCGGCGACCCCAGAAGGAGAGGGGGAGTGCCAGCGCAGAACTAACAGCCCGGGGGGCGTCTGTGTGCGAGTCGGGGACACCAGGACGTCTGAGGGGTGGCCGATGGGGCGGTAGCTGTCCCTTTGGGGCGATCCGGTTCTCGGCATCTTAGGCCTGGGCTCAGGGCTTCCTTGAGCTGAGTTTTCCCTGGAGACGGGACACCCCTTCGTGCTGCCACCGCTGTCCCAGGCCTGGCGGGGCTCGGGGAATACCAGCCGCTCCGAGGGCCCAGCCACAGGCCCGGAGCGGCCTCGCTCCTCTCCAAGTTCCTCAGATCCGCAGGAGAAATAGGCTTTTCTGCAAGGATGGGGTTAAAAGAGAATTAAATACTGACCTTGGGAAGCGAAAGTCAAGTTTAAAGAACAGCCTGGCGGGACAGCGCCATCAGCCCCGCTGCAGAAAGCGCCTGCTTCCCCACACTCCTGTTTCCTGCTCTGCCGTGATTTCTGTCCTGCGTGACACCTGCCTTGGAGTTAACGCTCGGTTGGGTCCTTGCAGAGGGAGACTGCGGTCATTTCGGCTCCCGGTCTGACGGTGACGTGTGGGGGCGTGCCCGCTCCCGGGGGACAGCGGGTGCCCTCGCTGGCCCTGACTCCCCAGGGGTCGCCTGCACCCAGCGGCTCAGAGCCTCGTGCTCGGGGGAGAGACGAGTGGATGGGCGGGTGGCCGGAGCAGGGGGCAGGCAGGCGGCCGGCAGGAAGGCGGCGCTGTCTCCGCGGTCTGCACGGGGCCTGGGGCGGCGCTTAGCACGACCCGGGCCGGCCACACGCGCGGCGGGCTCGCTCGCTCCGGAGAGCGGGCAGAACGCTTTCCCTTCTCTGTGGAGTCTTTCTGGACCTATCACGACATCACTGTTGGTTTTCTGTTTTGTTTTGTTTTGTTTTGTTTACCTATTTAATGGCATGCTTCCCGGGGTAGGGGGCCACTCTCGGGCAGCGCAGACCCTCTCAGATGCCGGGACCCTTCACCCTGCAGCTGCCCCGCAGGGGGAGTGTGCGTGCCGGGGGCCAGGAGGTGTTGACAGTCAAGTCCCCGACCTGGAGCGGCAGCAGGTGGCACCCCAGGTGTGAGTCGAGGCTCCGAGTCCCCGGTGCAGAGGGCCACCGTCCCGACAGACTGCGCTTTCAGACAGGAATTCAGGGGGAAAATGATCACACGCGTCACAACCACGGCCTGAGAGCGTTCAGCCCGGGCCCCGGGCCCCGCGCCCCTGCCCTGCCCTGGCCTCACCCCCCGGAGGCCGAGCGGGGATTGTCCACCCAGGGCTGTGCTCAGGAACGTGACCCATTTCTAGCTAGAGCTTCAATTCCCCCCCCAATCCCATCGTTACTTTCTAGAAAGTTCTTCCATCCCTGCCTACCCTTCCTATCTGCTTCACTTTCTTTGTATTGTCATGAAAACACTATTCGGAGCGGTCCTGTTTCTCCACTCTCTCTGCCCCTGCGATGTAGGCTGAGCAGCCAGGGGGGCCTTCCCCCTGCGCCCGGGTGCTGGGGTGACGAGTGAAAGAACATCTACTAATGCTTCTTATGCTGCCCTACGGGCCTTTTAGAGCAAGGTGTACGGAAGGAAGGAGGGAAGGAAGGAAGGAAGGAGGGAAGGAAGGAAGGAAGGAAGGAAGGAAGGAAGGAAGGAAGGAAGGAAGGAAGAAGGAGGAGGAGGGAGAGAGGAAGGAAGGAAGG
>PVKZ01007853.1:0-19912 GCA_004027375.1 Macroglossus sobrinus | reverse complement strand
AAGAGAAGAGAGAAGAAAAGAAAAGAGGAAAGAACAGAACCCGTTTCCCCCCAGCTCGTCGCCCTGCGGCCCGCGTCCGCGCTCCTTGGCACGTGTCCTGTGTTTGACGCCCGACACGCGTGTTATTTCCTCACATCCCCACGACGGCCCGCGGGTCCTCGCCGGACGCACGGAGAACTCAGGCCGGGACATCTCAGGTCATTTTCTCCGAGGGTCGCACATCGCGCTGCGGGATGTCTCGGAGACACCTTCGGGAAACAGAAGACTCCGGTTCCCATCGAGTTGCCGCCCTTTGCTGCCTCCTCGCTGCCGGGAGATCTATCACCTCGGAGAGAACGTCCCAGCCACACGGGGGTGTCATCCAGACACAGGCGATCACTCACACGGAGGAGCTTTGTAAACACTCCGCAGCCGTCCTCGGAGAAAACGGTCGCTGCCACCTCGGCCTGTGGGTCATAACTCACACGAGAAGAATGAGAATGAGGAGTTGAAACTCTGTTTTCGACGATGCTACCAAGCACGCATCGTGCTGACGCAGCGTCCGGGAGAGGCAGGGGGTGGGCCACGGGGGCATGGGGGTCCTCCAGCCAATCCGCCCGCAGCCCCGGGCGCTGCTGGGCTGGGGGGACCTTCGCTTCATGCCGGACGCCGTGGGCGGCAGGGGACAGGGTGACACACGCACGCGCTCCGCCGGCTGGCCTGTGGACGGACGGAGGAGAAGGCCCGCCAGCTGGGCATGGCCTGGTCCCTCTGCCACATGCCCCGCCACGGTGGCCCCCGGAAGACCTTCCACGCCCAGGGGAACCGCGAGCCCCGGGGACGCCAGGGGCTCAGCACGTCGTCACGGGTGATGGCGTGGCATTCCCACTGGTGGCCGAGCAACAGCCTGGCCCTGTGGCCCGTTCGCCCGCCCACGGGCAGTGACGGGCAGGGACGGGCAGGGACGGGCAGGGACGGGCAGTGAGGGCGCAGACGATGCTTGGGAACCAGCGGACGCCGCGGTCGTGCGGGACGGTGAGCGTGCTGACGCCCCCGGCTCACGCGCGCGAGGACGGTGAATGCCATGTCATGTGAACTTGACCTCAGATTTCAAAAAGATTGAGAGCACGGGATTGATATCACAGCAATAAAAACAATAAACAAGGAAAAAAAACCAACACCCTCCCCCCAAAAAAAATAACACCAACACCCCCCTCCCCCCAAAAAAACACCAACAAGGACGAAAAAAGCAGGACAAACCGGCGGCCAGAAACTCTCCTCCAGGAGCTGCCTCGGGGAAGAGAAGTGTGTGGCCGGGTATCTTGTTACGAGCTCAACCCCGTCCATGGAGTGGCCTCGTCCACAGCGGATTTGACAGGGACAGCGGGGAGCCGGGGGGCACGGCCCAGCAGGGCTCAGGACACAAGCCCAAGGCCGCGCGTCCGCTCCCCGAAGGCTGCGGGGGAGACGGGGGTCACGGGAGCAGCTGTGATGCCACAAAGCGGTTTGGGGCTGCTTCAGTGTTTAACGGGGTTCAGGGGCTTCTGAAGCCGTCCAGGTGAACTGCAGCCGGAGACGCGGGAAGGAAGGAGCACTCCGGGGCGTAGACCCCGCCTCTGCCTCGCCCCCTGACCGATGGGCCCGCGGATGCTCTCTGGACATCATCCTCGTTCAGAAAACAAGAAACGGAAACAGAGGGAACGCACCGAATGCGCACAGCGGCGGGAACGCCCCCCGAGCAGGACGTCGCGGAGCGGGGTTCACGCAGGGCCGTCCGCGCCGCGGGAAACCGCGCGTTCCAAGTGGAGTCTCTGCCCGGAGCTGCTGGGAGCGGCGCCCGCGCGCTCCGCGGTGCAGGCTGGGGGTGCCCCACGCCCGGCGGCTTCTAGAGGAATCTGAGCCCTGGGGGGGATGTGGGGGAGGGCCTCAGGAAGGGCCTGGACGCCGCAGGTCTGCCCCGGGAGGGGGGACCGGGCCCCGCAGCCTGGACACGCAGGTCCCGGGTGAGGCCCCCGGCTGGCGGGGCCCTGTGTACCCTCTCACTCATCCTCGGAGCAGCCGACGCTGGCCCTGGGAGGGACACACGTGAGCCTGGGGTTCGCGTCCCTCCCAGACCCACCGCGGGGGTGGGGCGGGTCTCATACTCTCCTCCATCCTAATTTATTTTCTTTGGCTGCAACAAGACTTTCGCTGTAAGCAAGCACTTTCCGGAGTTCTGTGAGTGACTCTCGCAAACAGCGTTTTTGAAGGCGAGCGTGGGACACCCCCAAACATTTAGCCAGCTGGTCTGGCTCAATGAGAGCGGCCTGTGGGACCCCAACCTCGCAGCTGGCATCTCCAGCGAAGGCAGTCTCGTGGAGACCGTGCCCCCCAGACTGAGCAGCTGCCCCAAATCCTCGTGTCACTGCCGCTGAGGGTCGCCGGGGGCTTCTGAGTTTCTGTAACTCGAGGGGTGTTGCTTCGGGGGCCCTGAGGCTGAACGCCACCCCTAGCACGTGCAGGGGCCCCTGCCTTGTCTTTCTGCAGCCCCCGGCTCTCCAAATCATAAATGCTCAACGTGAAATGCTCTGGACCAATTAACATGTAAAAATAAATCCATCCATTCCTCTCATCGGAAATGGACCGGTGTCATCTGGTGTCATTGACCCTTGCTGGTCTGGCACGGTGGCAGTCGACTTGATGAGTGGACAGTTATGTGCTTGTTTATGCTGTTGTGTGCAGGGCAGAATTTAGCAAAGATGAACATATTGCAGTGTATTTCAAGAATAAAAAAAAAAAACATTTCATAAATGTTACCCCCTAAGTTCCTTAATAGGGCTTCTTTCCTAAAGGACCGACAAGAATGCAGACTCGGGGTCGCTCACGAGAAGCCATCGGGGTGTTGTCATTTATGAGATACACTGCTTAACCCGAGTCGCACAAGAATTAAATAGAAACTACCAACCGTGGATTCAACAGCACCCACCCAATGAAAACAACGGTTACAACGAGAAGTCAGCGACATAGGACAACAAGGAGTTACAGTGTCCGCTGAAAACACGCCCAAGGCAGGCACACGTCTGCACGCTCCCGGAGCTGCGTGTGGAAACCGCTGTGTGATCCAGAGGCTGGAGGGAGGCTCGAGAAAGTCTCACCTGTAATTTAGTCTCGGGCCGGGGATTATGGGTAAGTTCCGCTGTTTCCTTTTTTTTCTTCCCTGTAGTGCGCATGTGTTGATTTAATAGAATAAATTCACTTCGTGACTATAGGTATAATCAATATATTACAGTGCTTCATCCGTCTGGCTGTAACGACCGTGTGACAGGTGACACGCGGATGCGAAGGGTGTCACGACATGTCAACCCCGGTGAGTCGTTGGTAACTACAGCACAATCTCATGTCCCCCAAAAGAAGAGCTAGCATTCCCGGCTGAGATGTATCTCGGTGGAGTCAGAATACTCCGTGCTGTTTCTCTTATTGATCGTTTTATCCATTAAACAAACTAAGGATAATACATGCACGTTTCCATCAGCTATTCTAGTTACAAGAAACCACCCACCCACTACCAGACAAAGGTGATTTAAGGGATGTAGCGTAGCCCAAGCAATGAAAGAATATTGACTTTGAGACACCATCATCACAGTCATCGATCAGAAATAAAATGTGCTGAATTACTCGTTATTTCCAATAAGGAACGGACATTTCTTCTCTGTTCGAATGTATCTGTGGAATTCGGGAAGGAAGAGTTATGAACGGTTAATCAGAGTTCAGGGAATGACCCAAAGGACCAAAAAAAAAAAAAGGCAATGACGTCAGATGTTTTGAAAGGACGAGATAGGGGAAAGGCAGATTTCACAGCTGAGAAAAAGCACACGACACTCAAGTTCACGGGAGACCCGTTTCTGCGTGAAAACCTCGGTCTGGAATGCTCCCCGTCCATGCCTGCGGTTTGACCACGCGGTGTCGGCCCGGGCGGCATCGTTCAGAGCCACAAAACCCCGGGCCACGGGCCCAGGACGGGTGGGGACTCCCACCCTGGGCGGCGTGAAGCCAGGTCCCATAATGGGCCCTGTATCCGTCGGTACGGACAATGAGTGACGCTCGCGAGATGCACATCCTTTCGCTCCTGGAAAGGATACCGCAATGACAACATTTCACCGATCAGCATCTTCATACGCGGAATAATATACATCAAGGTCAGAGTCGGTGAGCTTTAGCGACCAGTGTATCCTCTTCTCCTTCCATGCCTGTTACCCCTCGACCTCCGGGGCTGCGATATTCGGCCGCACCAGGTGACACCGGACCCCTCCGGACGGATGGCCCCCGCCACGGTGGCCGCCAAGCCCTGTTCCGTGCACACATGCGCTGTCAACTCTGAGTGGGCCCCTCGCTAGACATGGTTCCTCCTCTGCCTCTGCGTGTCTTAAATCAGTCGCTCTCGTGTACTCTCGTTGGATAGTTCAGAGTCGCTGCATCGGGTCTCAGAAAGCCCTGCCTTCTAGAAGGTTCTGTGCTTGAGAGCCAGAGGAAATTAGGGCTCACACGCAGATCGCTTCTGTGTGCTGTCTTTTGCTATGTCAGAGTCATAGTGAGGAAAAACAAGGAAGGCCTTGTGGGAGGGAACAAGTCAGCTTGCTTATGAAAACACGTATTTACCCTCAGAGCATGGCATTGCTTCCTGCGAACAGAAAACCACAGGCTCATGGAGTTCGAAGGGACCCGAAGGCCACCGAGGGCGGTGTCCGGGGGTCGTGGGCTGTCACACCCGGCGAAGCTCACCGGCCGACCCCGTGGTCCTCGGCCTGGCCCAGGGAGCTTCAGCGGCTGGACCGTCCCGGTTCCGGACGATGCTCATGGCCTGGGGTGCTTTGCTGACATCAGGAAGGCGGGAGACCCCAGTGAAGCCGAGGGTCCACGGGGCGAGCAGAAGCGGGCGGCGGGGACCACGGCCCGCGCCCTCGCCCGGCCTCCCACAGGCAGGATCGTTGCCCGAGTAAAGCACGACTCCGCAGTGATGAAGAGAAAAGGTGGAAATCGAGCTACAGGGATCCAGACTTGGTGAAATAAAGCGTCTCTTCCATGTGGGTCCCTTCCGCGGGCATCTGATCCGCGTATCCTGACGCCAGCCCGGGAGCAGGGCGCGGGCCGGGCCCCGCGGTGCCGAGCCGCCCAGCGGGGTAGTTTTTAATACGGCTCCTCACCCCAGGGCTCGGCTGAAGAGAGTACAGCAGTGCAGTTTCACTAAGAGGTGATGTTGTCGCTTTACAGAAGAGAGCGCGAGCCCCATCTTCTGCGCGTTTCTGCACGGGCGTGAAGGCCCGCCGCCCGGAGGACGGCCGGCCGGGATGGGTCCTTGAGTGTGCAGCCCGGGGGGTTGAACCGCGGTTAAACTGCACATGTGCCGGCTTCCTGCGACAGCCGGGAGGGATCGTGGGATCCGTCCCCCTGGAGTGCTCGCCGCGTCCACGAGAGTCCGAGGCCGAGAGGGGAGAGCAGGCCCCCGGGATCCCCGCAGACGGGCCCACGGTCGGGGCAGGAGCTGCGGGCCGGGCAGCAGCCTCGCTCCGACAGTGTCGGCCCGGGGGAGGGACAGGGTGTCAGGCGGCTGCTGGCGTCAACATTCCCGTCCGGGCCCAGGGAACGCGCGCGTTAATGTCGTTATGAGTTACTGATGCTTTGATACGAAATATCTGTGAGAACATGGTTTCGTTACGTCTCTGAGCCGAGTACAGATGCGATTCAGAGAAACGCAAATAGTCTCGTGGATGCGATGGCTGCTGAGCCCTGCCGTTTATTCTAACGTTCTGGACGCCGTTTACCCCCGTGAAGGGATAAGCGGCCGCCCGGCGTGGCTCACCGTGACGATGACGCAGGGGCGCTTGCCACCAGCGCTCCAGGGGCCGAGTGGGTGACACCCATCACCCTCACAGCCGCACGCTCCACAGAGCACATGCCTGACGCACGTCGTCACCACTCCAGGGGCCAAGCGGGTGACAACCGTCACCCTCACAGCTGCACACTCCACAGAGCACATGCCTGACGCACGTCGTCACTGCCCCAGGGGCCGAGTGGGCCACACCCATCACCCTCACGGCCTCACGCTCTGCAGAGCAGACTGGGGAGTCACCGATTCCAAACCCAAGTGTTGTAAGTGACCGTTGTGCTTCCTCTCGGGGCGATGAGGTGACCACGGAGCCCTCTCTGCCAGGGCCCCCGCGTCCCGGCTGCCCGGAGCAGCCCACGGGTCCCCGCCTGGCCTGCTTGCCGCCCCTGCAGAGCCCCCTCGGTCAGACCAAATGCCCGCACCACCCTTGAAGAAAGACTCACCCGTCATCAGCCTGAGAACAAGAGAGAAGCTTCTGGAATTACCGACTGGTAACCACTGCTGGTGGCTTCCCTCGCCTGCCATGTGGCCAGCAGAGTCTAACTGGGGAGCGGCCTGCACTGTCCTGGGGAGCAGCTCGTCACCGAAGCCGTCGGGTCCCAGCCCAGCAGCCCACACTGTCCCCACGAGCGGCCCGCAGTGTCCCCACGGGCAGCCCGCACTGTCCCCGCGAGCGGCCCGTCACCGCTGCCATCAGGTCCCGGCCAGGCCCGAGCGGCTCTCGTCCTGCCAGGCTCGTCTCTGGCTCACAGTTCACGTCCTTCCATTTAAGTTCGTTTCTCCTCGTGCTTCAACACAGAAATCCCCTCCGAATGCTTCCTGATCGCTCGGAACGCCTGCCCCGGAAGACAGAGCCGCGTCCTCGCAGGCTTGTCTCCCTCACATCCGAAGTGGAAACACGGATGAGAGAATGGCCCGTTCTTCCCTCACCTCCGACTGCTGCAGAGACGCCATCGGGGGCATCGGAGTACTTGCTTGCTTGCGGTATTGTGACTCTCTTACTATATTTACGATGTTAATTTTGAATGTCTTGTTTTTAATAATGTATAACTGGTGAGTTATGCAACGTATATTTCTGAACTACAAAGCATCCATTGGTATGAATTATCGTTGCGATCTCATAGTATTTAATGTATAGTTTAATAATGGGAGACATAAAAAATGTTAAGTGAGGTTCTTATAAATATTCAAGTGGTTCACACTTATCCCAACGCCTCTGTTGAAAAGTTAGCCCATAAATTTCTGTGGAACCCATGTCTTTCCTCTCATTAAATTTGCATACGTGATGAGTCTAATGTTTTTTGTGTCGATTTGAATGTCTGGACAAACATTACCTTGTTTTCGACAGGAAAAAAAAAAAAAGACTTGAAAATCCCCACAAGCCAGAAGATGACCAAGGCAAAAATGTAAATGCACGATGTCAAGTGACTTTTCAAGCCAGTAATATTCGCAAACATCTGCATGCTTTTTGTACAGCGGACCGTGTGATATGTGCTTTCATGTGCTGTTTCGTCAGGTCTCTGTGAAACCCGGCGAGACAGGGGATGCCATTCTTAGTCTTTATGAGATACTAAGGGACCAGAGGTGCTAGGAATAAAAGCGATTTGCCTGTGACTCAGCTGGTGTCGAGGTAGCAACGCGTAGAATACGGCTGGATCTCATCACCGAGATAACATCCTGCCAACAAACCGATGTTCAAAGTCCTTCGAAAGCCACGTGGGAGTTACTGAGGGAACCCCGAATGCAAATATTTGAAATTACACGGAACCTTTAAACTCGACACGTGGCAAGCAGGAAGATAATCGTCCCTGATTCATACAGCGAGAGGACTCAGGCGAACCCCGCAAGACCGCCCCGCTTCTGAGAGGGACGGCGTGTGACCGGGGACGAGCAAAACTGTGCAAAACCCTTTCTGGCTTCCGCCTTGTCTGCCAGGAGACGCCTGGGCAGTCTCGACCCAGCTGCTCTGCACGGCGCACCCTGCCGTGAGCCCCGCGCCCCAGTCATTTGGGTCTTAACCTTCCGTGTCCCGTTTGCACCACCTGCTTGCCTTCAGGCCCGCTGGGGGCCCTGCCCTTTCGTGCCGTCTCCCGCGCCCGCGCCGGGCCACCGTCTACTCTGTCGCACGTGTGAGCTGCCACGGACGTGGGTTGTCTGGCCGTTGACTGTATGTACTGCTTGCTCTTTGGACACCTGCCTGGCTGGATCGCCGCCAGGTCCTCACGTCCGCTCCTCCCGCACACGGCCCTGCCGCCGTTACTGGCCACGCACAGAACAACGACAAAAACGAGACTATCTGAATCATATCGACTCACTAGGAAAAAGCAGTTCTCACTAGAAAATGATTGCTTAAAATGTTATTATTCCGTGGGGTTCCATCGGTAGCCCGCGCTAGGTTTGAATACAAGAACGTACTTAAGGAAGGGGACAGGGGCCGCCACCGCGTCTGCGGAAACTTCGGGAAAGCTCCGGCTGTTTCTAATGTTGCCATAGAAACAGCTACATCCGCGAAGGTGATGCATCGTCTTTCAGTACGATTTCCCCTCGCTGGTGATTTTGAAACATCAGATTCTATTTTCTTCCTCATCAGGACCTTTACCTGCCGCCCGAAACGAAGCCGTGCCCTCGCTGTCGCAGAAGTCCAAGCGGAGACGTTGAGATGCCGGCGGCGCGAGGGGCCGCGCCTTCAGAGCGATCCTTCCCGATTCTCCGTCTTGAACGGCATCTGCGTCGGGGCCCCGACCAAGTGCCCCCCCCCGGGTTGTTTGGTGCCATGGAGGGACAGAAAGCGACAACGGTATCCTCGCCACACTGGCGATTAGGCCGCGACCTTCGATGTGGCTGAGGGTTTTTAGAAAGCCCGAGGCCAAAGGACTGGACGTCACCGTTTGCTTGGTCAGTCACTCCCTGGCCTAACCCTGCAGCCGCCGAGCCTCTGCTCACTCAGCTCGGCGGTCGGCCAGGGACTGGCCAGAGCTGCCCTTACATGTCTCGAACCAATTAGCGTTTTCCCCGTCGCCATGAGGATCGACGGATATTTTAGGAAATGTCTTAAAATTCAGTTTACCACTCTGCCTTAGCCTTCACTTCCTGCGTGCACAGGACCATAAATTCAGCCACGGGAGAGCGCCCAGGCCCACCTCCAGGGACGCACAACCCCGAGGGCCGTACGCAGCTCTCTGTGGGTCTCCCTTGTCCGAGATCTCTCTGTTAAGTTTCTGGTTAGACTGTTTTTGTCGCTGGTGCCGCAGGTTAGGTCACGTTAAACAAGGACGGCACCCTGTACCCGGGCTTGTCTCCAGCGGGCTGTGAGCTGAAGCTGATCTCACCATGGGATTTAGGAGCAGCTCTAACCCATCCCCATCCCCCCCAGAGGCTGTTTGGACGCTGCTTGTCGGGACTGCAGGGACACTTGAGGAAGGGACGTGGGCGAGGTCACGCCTCAGAGCCACGACCCCTACCGCTGTCACCCGGCGTGGCACCCTCTTCCGGCAAATGCTCCTCAGACCGTGTCCAGCGGGTGCTTGCTTCTGAGAATTCCGAACAAAGTTGGTCTTGATCGTTTTTAACAGTTTTCATTGCTTTTATGGAGAAACACATTTACCCGCGTGTTCACGCCGCCGTCCGGGAATTCTGCCCAGGGATGGCTCATCTCGCCTCTGCGACTGAATGTGGGAAAAAAGTGGTATTTCAGAAGCTCCGACAGATTCAGAAAAATAAAAGTCGTGATGTTTGAAAAATTATCTAAACTTTTTGATATTCAATATCCCAAAATATAAATAAAAAAACGGTGTCTAATTGAAAAGATGATGTCTGATTTGCATGGATAAAAAAAATCCACGGCAAATGAAGTGTGAAGCATGAAACCTCGGTGAGCGTGGTCTGCTCAGAGTGAGTGGGCATGGTGACACGAGTCACCACTTACCGCGTGCTCGTTTGTGTCTGAGGGGTGTGCGAACCACTGCGTGTGACGGCCACAATAGTAGCCATGACAGGGACTGAGAGACAGGTGGATGGAATCGTGGCTTGATCACAAATAATGACCAGCCACAAATAATACTGTGACCCCAGAATGGATCGTGAATGAAGCGGTGAGTTGAGCCCCTCAGCATACAACAAATGATCGCCCGGATATAGACTGAGTTCAGTAAAACATCTCTATCAGATTAAACTCGTTTGCCCCAGGACAGAAGACTGTAATAAAAGACAGACAACAGTTTAGGGGAACAAACATACTATGCCTTGAAACTGGCAAACACCACAGTGAGTGTTCACGTGGGACGCCTTCACGACCAGGCTTCTCAAGGTCAGAAACAGCGCCGAATCGGTCACTGGCACTTTTTTGTAAATCGTAGTCTGCGTGGCGATCATTCAAAGCTTCAGTTTACCTATCGAAAATGCTAATGAAGAGAAAACTACTTCCAGTTGTTAAAATCCAGCTCAGTCTCACTCAGGGCTGGGCATCCGTCTCGCGTGGGTACCTGCCTGCCTGTCACGAAACATTGTGAGGACCATGAAGTGCGCATATACGTATCCCAAGGACCCCATCAGAAAAGGTAGACGGTCTGTGCTTGTCTTTGCTCCCAGCACAGGGGCCTCTCGCGCACCCTCTGAGTGCGTTCTGGAAACTACTTTGGCTTCATGACCATGAAGGTGCCTTCCAAACGTGGGCTTGCAAATAACTGTGGCTGAAGACGCAGATATGTTTATTTATAACTCTTTTCTTTTCCCGGGATGTTCATATTCTTAAGAAAAGGAGCCGCATTTTCAAATCCTTTGAAAACCTCAGAACCTCAATCAGGTAATGCGCGTGGCGGTGGCTTCATACATATTTATCGACGGACGGACTGATTGAATGAGGGAGAGAAGAAACGGCAGGCGCCCCGGCTGCTGGCTCTGCGTGCTCCCGACTCGAGTCGCTCGGAGCACACAGGGCAAGACGCTCGCGCCCGAGGCACCCAGCCCGACCGGAAGCCGGGTTCTCCGCCAGGAGATGCCGCCAGCGGGTCTTCCGCGGGTTGGAGCTTTGAACTTCATGGCCACACAACCATTTTCGCTCTTGGTCAAACATCACGATTTCCGCTGCCCTGGCCTTTCACGAGCCCCCCTCACTCTGCTCTGCTCCTCCTGGCACGTGACTTCGTAGCCCTTGTCCGGAGTGGTGTCCCCTGGGAGGACAGGGGGTCGTCTGTTGGTTCGCTGCCGACTCAGCGGATACTTGTGAGGTGGACGATGGCAGGGGCAGTGGAGGACGCGGACCGCAAAACAAAAACACTCACACCCTCCGAGCTCTTCCTCATGCCACCAGCCCTGAGGGCCCATCAGGGCCTCGTCCCACCCTCGGAGGGACAGGGCTTGCATCAAAGGGACCACGGAGCTCGCTACAAGTACAAGTTCAGCACCCCATCCCGCGGGCAGCGCCCCATCCCGCAGGCAGCGCCCCATCCCGCAAACAGCGCCCCATCCCGCGGGCAGCGCCCCATCCCGCGGGCAGCGCCCCATCCCGCGGGCAGCGCCCCATCCCGCAGGCAGCGCCCCACCAGGCGGGCAGCGCCCCATCCCGCAAACAGCGCCCCATCCCGCGGGCAGCACAGCACCCGGCGGGCAGCACCCCACCCGGCGGGCAGCGCCCCATCCCACAGGTAGCACCCCACCCCGCAGGCAGCAGGGAGCTCCACGGAGCTCTGCGAAGCGGGAAGTGTCACCGGCGGAAGGAGCAGGGCGGTCGTCACACCGGGCAGAGGGGTGTTGGTTGCCGCAGGTCACTTTCTCGGGGACCCGACGGGCAGACGTCCCCGCCGTGCTGTGAATGTCACAGGTGGTTCTGAAGAGGAGGGAGGGCCACCCCTGCCGTTTTCATTCTGGTCCTATAACGACGGGGAGAGGCTAGAACACTCGCTTCTGGTGACAGGATAATCAGAAGATTTGACGACATGTTATTTCGTTGTATGTTTCAAGCCGTTTACGCTCGGTTTTTTAAAACGTCTGTAATGGGAGCACGTCTCCATCACTTCCGCTTTTTAAGATGCGTTTTATTCACAGGGCTGAGATCAGCGTTTTCTCTGATGCCGCTGTCACTTGCAGTCACTGAGGTCCTTCTGTGAGGGATTGGGGACGAAAAGAATTTGTCACCGAAGGCAGTTTTAGACTTAAAGCCGCTGGCACAAAAGAGAGACAAATGAACCCTCCCGTGTTCAGCCGGTCAGGTTCTTAAATTTGTCACAAACGAAAAGCTGAACTTGCTAGGAAAGAGTGATTTATTTGTTTATAGGAACAAACAAGCAAAAATGAAATTCCTCAAACTGCATCCATTTCAAAAACCAGCTGGAAAAAGCACTGCCTTGGGGAGGATAAAGCTCTGAATATTTTTAAGACTCCCTTAGGCATGTGTGCACCCACACACGCGCGCACACGCGCACACACGCGCACGCATGCACACACGCACACGCCCGCGCGCACACGCATGCACGCACTTCTTCGTGGGCCAGAAAGTGTACTGGATGAAACTCTTACTTTGGGTTTTGTTCTATGGGATTTTGATTCTTGAATTAAATCTTGAATTGAATCTCGGGTCGGGAAGCTCTGATGTTCCGTCTAGCGTTCGGCGCCTTCGGGAATCTCCAGCTGCGGTCGAGGACCCGTTTATCTCCTGCCCCGCGTTCCCCGGGTCTGCGTGCCGGGAGCGGCTCCGCTGCTCGGGGCGCACCCTGTATAAGCCGCTCTTCCGTCATCCTGCGAGGCCCCTCTTAGCCCCTCGTACTTGTCTCGGCTCTGAGGTCTGCTTTCTTCGATATTAAAATGCCCTGCACTGTTTTTCCTTGATTAACTTTGGCTCGTATATTGTTATCTTTTTTCTCCCTTTACTTTCCATCTACCTGTGCCACTAAATGTCACTTTCGCTTCTGGTAAAAAGCAGACACTTGAGCGATCTTGCCATAGCCTCGAATCTGGCCGTTCGGCCGTAAGGTGACTATTGATATTATTCGGTAAGTGGGACCTCGGCTAGGGCTGAGCCCTCCCCCTCGCACGGTTCTGCTTTCCGAACGCCACCCCCTTCCCCTTACCGCCGCCGGCTCACATTCCAGGGACGGCTTCCCTCTGCCTGCCTCCCCCACACACACACCGGTCAGGGGCCTGGGGATGCTGCGGGCGGTGGGCCGGGGCCCCCCCTGGACTGTCCTCACTCCTTCCCTCCGTGCTCAGAGCCGCCATCCTGCTCCGCCTGGCACGAGTGTTCCCTGTCGTGTCCGTGTCCATGCTGGCGTCACTAGTGTCAGGATTCAAGGTACGACTGTGACCTGGTCCAGAGCTTCTCCACCTTAGTGGGACACAGAACCCTCTGCACGCATCACGTTCTCGTAAAGAGCACCGGTTATTATTTTCTGCTTACATCGTCCCGTGTGTGCTCGGTAAAGCTTTTTCGCGGTGGCACCGAGGGCGTTCTCACTGACCCCTGCCTGACAGCGCGGTGCGGTGGCCCGGACTCTACTGTGTAATTTTTTTTTTTTTTGCATCTCACTGGCTCAGTCATTCTCCATGCCATGAATTCTGGTTCAGAACTTCGCCCACAATGAACTACGTCTGCCATCTCAAAACCCGTGTGACCTTCACAAAGTCACGTAACGTACGGGACCTAAATTCCCTTTCTCATGACGTCGGTCCAAGACCTCCCGTCCCGCTGTGTCACTGTGAGACCGAGGGGGACACGCTACCCATCCCAAGTCTCGGGAGAAAGCCTGACGTTCCACACGTGTTTAATTAAACCCCATCATACGGTTTCACATTTTCTCTGTCGCAGACGGGGGCGAGTTTCACTCACGGGAAGAGGAACTGTGAGCGTCTAGAGTTTTAAATGCTCTCGCACGACGGGAATGATTTATGAGACCGCGATCTCCGGCTTCTCCTCAAACACACGGTCTCGGGCACTCACGTTTTATTCTCTCACTTCTCAGAGTCAGATGAGTAGGTGCGTGACAAACGGTGCCTGCGCTCACGAAGCGTAATGTCCCACTGACCGTGGCGTCTGCTGGGTTGCTACAGTGGTGACAGACAGTGCATCAGCCTCTCGCAGCCACCTGCCCATCAGCACGCAGTCCCACCTCACGATGCTCGAGACAGAAAACCAGTGTCAGGTGACAGGGCGTCGGGCGCCTCTAATGTCTGACGTAATTCCTTCTGTGCCACTTAATTGTGTCTGGCATCTCGTCTTGCTCTTTTGCTAAATCAATAAAAAATTATTACTAGTTCCTATATCGTCTATCCATTGTTTTATTTCTTTGTCCAAAATAATATTGAGCAAAATGTATTCACTCAAAACAATCTTCTCAGTAGAAAAATTGTTACCCATAATGCCTGTAGATGGCTATTTTGAATTTCTGTTTAAAGTTCTGAAGTATAGCTGGACAAGGAAGGGAGTGGGGAGGAAGGAAGGAAGGAAGGAAGGAAGGAAGGAAGGAAGGAAGGAAGGAAGGAAGGAAGGAAGGAGGGAGGCGGCCCGGGTGGCCTCAGGCCACTCCGCTGGAGAGCGGCCCCAGGGAGGGGACACCGCAGGGAGCCTGGACCCCCCGACACACCGCTGTGGTTTCCCACGGTGCCGTGGGGCAGGGGGGGTGACACTGCCTGAAAGGACACAGCCACTGCGGGGACACCGCCCCTGCCTGGAGGCCTCAGAGCAAAGCAGACGGCACGAGGGGCTCCCGATGTCGCCCTCAAAGCCCTTCTCGCCGCCGCCTTCTCCGTCAGTGTCCGGTGGCCTCAAAAGCTCCTCCGTGTGTGACTGGGCTCTTCCTGGCATCAGCTCTAGGCCACCAGGAAGCCCGGCCATTCCACCTCCACAGACGTGGCTCAGCCACCCCCCTAAGATCACCTCCATGAGACCCTGGCCCACCTGAGGTCCCCTCCACGTGGCCCTGGCCCAGCCACCCACCTGAGGTCGCCTCCACGTGGCCCTGGCCCAGCCACCCACCTGAGGTCGCCTCCACGTGGCCCTGGCCCAGCCACCCACCTGAGGTCGCCTCCACGTGGCCCTGGCCCAGCCACCCACCTGAGGTCGCCTCCGCGTGACCCTGGCCCAGCCACCCACCCGAGGTCCCCCCCCACGCGGCCCTGGCCCAGACTACCTTATGACCTCCCCACCGCGGGCCTCGCTGTCCGCAATAGGGACCCCGCTGGCCGCGGCTCGCTTCGGACACACCAGCATCCCGGTGCAAAGTCCTGAGCAAGACTCCACTGCTGTTGTCCCCGAACGCCGGCCAATCTCAACATCACACGAGCACCACGTGCTCGAGAGACGCCTCATCAAGCCGCAGCACGAAGACTCGGCCGTAAAGACTCTCAGGTGGAAGGAGACGCGATCTTCTTAGAATCCCCCTCGCCCTGGGCCAGCTGGGCCTCGTCTCAGCGCTTGTAGCGGCCACGATGTTCTTGCTGTGAATTATTTTATCAAATCGCCGACCTTACCACAGCCCGTGTTCATCCGGACAAAAGCGCCGAGCTTCTTTCTGCCTCTTATTCCGCCAGCGCCTGGCAGGGGGACGGACGCACAGAAAGCACACGGCGAATATTCGCGGAGCTGAACTGCGCTTAATCAATGCTGCCCGACGCGGGGGGCGGGGGGCCGTGTCCGCGCCAAGCGGCTGCGTGGCGATCTGAACGCGCTCCAACACGGAGCCTCACGAAGGCCCTGCTCAGTTAACGCCGCCAGTCCCGTGACGTTTAAAGAGATTTTTCAGAATTTAAAAATATTTCTTTGACAGACTATGAATTATTCCCTCTGACACACCATAAGAGCAGAAGGAATAATTTCCTTTTAGAAAAGGGGGCACTTCAATTATAGAGCGTTCAATTCAAAGTGTAACCTTCAGCCTTCGCCAAAAAAAAAACCCGGCAGCTGTAATCCCTCCAAGAAAAGGCGGGTGAGGCAGCTGAACTGCTTGTCAGGGAGAAAGGGGGTTTTCTGGCGAAAGGTATGTAAATGGACGGGCACATTCACACGTCTGAAATAAACTTCAAAGGTCGTCCTCCGGGTATAAAATTCCAAGGGAAATGCAAATTCCTGGTGAGGGAAAAACAGAAGAAGAAAAGAAATGTGTTCTTTTGTGACCCCATGCCTAGGTGTATTTACGAAGAAAAAAAATAACCTGACTGTTTTAAGATTTCGACAGCGAAACACCAAAATCTTAGCGCGAAACGTCGACTCCAAACGGAACATCGCTTTTGTAGGAAATCTTGAAGCGTCTAACGTCTTGCTGAACTCGCCTTCCAATCTTCGCACATTGTTCAGATTTGGGAGAAAAGCCGTCCTCTCATTATTTCCCGTTTTCCACCTAAGAAAATCATTTCCAGGCCCGGCTTCAAAACCGTATCAGACGGTGGAGTCGGCGAAAACAGTGGAGTAAGAAACACCACAGTGTGTCCCTTCACAGAAGCAAAGAACAATGAAGAAAACCGGTTAGAATGAGCGTTTTCAGAGTGCTGTAAGCGAACCGTGATCTCACAGTAAGCAGAGCAACAATGAACGGGGAGGGGAGCGGAATGCTGATCAAGCCAGCAAGCTCATGATGTTTGTCTTACACGGTGACGTTCCCTGGGCCCCAGCTTGGGTGCTGGGACTGGGAAGGGCAGACACACCTGTCTCCGGGGCTCGGAGAAATGTCCATTCGAATCTCCTCGCCATCATGTAGTTGTGACATTCGACTCTGGCGTGGAGTGTCCAGGGTTCTGTGCATGCTCCGAGCTGCAGCCCACGGCCGGCGAGGGGACGGGAGCTTCAGGCGCGGGGGCTCGGCTGTGCTGCTACGGGCTGGAGGCCCCGGCAGTCAATGCAGACGACAGGGACGGAGGAGAGGGAGGTGTCAGGCCTGGCGTCCACACGTGCGCACAGTGTGCACGGTCCCGGCCGGTTCAGACTGCCTGGGCGACCGCGAGACTGTCGGGAGGCGGCCTCGTCCTGGGTCTCTTCTCCTCGACTCTGTTCGCCCTGATCTCTCCGTGTGGCACGCGCACTGGCGTCCGGATGCCGTCGGCAGTTCGTGCTGTAAGGGGCCGTTGCGGGAGGCGACGGGCGGTTCATCTGAACTGCGCGTCTCGGCTCTCCCCAGCGGCAGCGGCTCCACAGCTGTCTCCACAGCGGACCGTCCACTCCCACACGATTTACCCACTTTTCAAGACGCAGACTTTTGGGGATGGGAGATTGAACAAATGGCATCTAATTCCCAATGCTCCTCTCTGACAAACAGACGTGTGGTGAGCGGGCCGTGGGGCGTGCCCGTTGCGTGCGCGTTATATGTGGCCACACGCGCACGAAAACGCACCCCGAATTACAGCAGGGGCCGAGGCGTCTCGTCTCCGGATGGACGCGAAGGTTTAGATGAGATGCCTGTCATAACCACATGACAAATAACTTCCTCCCCGAGCTTCCCGGAGAAAAACCGAAAGGGGGCACGGTTTGTTAAAAGGTAGCAACTGGTGGCTTATTAATAACAAAGAAAAGGGGCCCATATGTTAGGATGAGAGGGGCTGAGTTCACAGAACAGCTCTCGAAAGTAGAGCGTGTGATAGGTGTTAATTTGCATCAGAAACACCTCTGATCACACGTGAGAGTTACTTAGATCAGAGCGTTCCCTTCCCCGTGAAAACACGGCGTCGGTAAACGTCGGAGCGTGCGCAGGGAGCTGTGATCTGAAGCCGCTTGCGAGAGCGAACCCCAGCGCCGTTCACGGCCCCTCGCCGTCCGCGTGCGTTTATCTCGGCTCTTCTCGTAAATCAGCGGATGTAGCTCTTCTCGCCCTGTCTGATTCATGCATCATTCTCCTCATTTTAGAATTTAAAAAAAAAAAAAAAAAGAACGCTTCTAGAGTTTACAGATGGCCCAAAGTTCACGGGCTCTCAAGCGTTTTGCTCGTCTCCTGAATCCACGCTCCCCCGGGGTGGGGTGTCCACACGTGAAGGGGCGACAGGCAGGGCGGTGAGACGCTCCCCGAGGTCACAGACGTCCCGTGGAGGAGAATCTAAGGACGGGGCCCCTTACAGGGCCGAGGGCTCGGCTGTGACACCAGCAGGCGATGGGGACGCGCCGAGGACCGTGGGTGGGGCAAGGAACGCCCGGCGCCAAGGACAGGAGGGGATGGGACCAAAACCTTCGTGAACCGTGGCTGTGGGAGGGGACAAGCCACCTGGAGGTGGCCGGGTGGGGACACGCGACCCAGCCTCTCTGTCCTCTGCTCCCGCGACCCTGTCACGCCCTCGTCAGCTGCCAGGCCAGGGGTGTGTGAGGCTCTGGGTGGCAGGGTGCAGCTCCCGCCCCTCGCCCTGCCCCCCCCATAGCCTCGTTTCCGGGGTGGTGGCAGCTGAGGGGACGGGACCAGGGCTCACGGGCCCCACGGAGCCGCCAGCCCACACCCGCGGGGTGAGTGAGCCTCACACTGGGTTGTCACAAGCTGCTGAGGTGTCTTATCTTTGCATCCGCTGACGCTAATTGCCCTGGTGAATATACTAATCAAGAAGTTTCTAGTGGATCCTTGACAAACAGCCCCTGCAATTACCGTACACGTGTGATTCTTAATCGGATCTGTGATAATCGGTGCATTAATGTCATGCGGTTGCACGGCTGTATTCCTGTCACAGAACGTGTGTTGTCACCTTCCGACCTGCACCCATGCCCGTCAGAACCGGGGGGCCCCACAGTGAGCACACCCGCTAAACAGCACCCTCCGTGAATGTACTCGAGTCAGACACACGTGTGCCGGAGGAGTTACATGTCACGGGCGCCAGCGTGACCGCACGTGTGCGAATGCGTGCGGACTCCACGGCAGCCACGCTGGACGGGGGGCCCCCCGTCCGATGTTCCCGACAACGAGCGATGCTCATTAGGAAGACGAAGCGATCAGTCAGGGACGACCCGCCACGGTTTCAGGCTGATCAGAGCTCACAGTCTCCTGACGCCATCGAATGAAAGGATCCTGCGGATGGGGCTGCCTCGAAGCGGGACAGTCCCCAGGATTTCAGATCCAGCGTTTTTCACGGCCCGCTCTCATCCCCATCTCGTGCGTCTGTGACATTCTAAAGTGCCCGATAACCGTCAGCCCCGATGGTTCGCTCAGCGAGAGGACTTCTCCGCAGGCGAGCGGCGGGACAGCGATGCCCCAACGTGACCTGAGGACCGAAGACAGAGATGCCCCTAGTGTGACCTGAGGACCAAGGACAGAGATGCCCCTAGTGTGACCTGAGGACCGAGGACCGAGGACAGCGATGCCCCTAGTGTGACCTGAGGACCGAGGACAGCGATGCCCCTAGTGTGACCTGAGGACCGAGGACAGCGATGCCCCTTGTGTGACCTGAGGACCGCCCCCTCTGCCTCACACGTCGCTGCCCGTGGCAGGCTCCGCTCGCCCAGGGCCCCGCTTCCCCACGGAGCATCTCCTGTTCGCTTGGCCCGGTGCGTTCAGCACGACTTCCCCCCGAGCGGGGCTCCATGAAATATGTATGATGCTGCAGAGCGTACGTAAGCAAGCAACCAACCCCGCTCCGGCTCCCGCGTCCGCCCTCAGCTGACCTTTTGCTTCTGCAACGTCCCTTCCGTGGGGGACGTGCCCGGACCCAGGAGCGGGCTGGCCCCGCCCAGGCCCCTACTCTGCCCGCCCCCGTCTTCGTTGGCACCGCGTGGGGTGTGACGGCAGCCGAGGGAAGGCACAGAGCAGCACGGCGGACACGCCAGAGAAACACACGCGTAGTCACAGCTCGCCGTACTTGATGGAAACCACCCTTAAGCAGTAAAACCACTGATTCATCCGACAGTTTACTCCAACCCAAACTCAATTTTCTGTCTCCATGAAGGAAATCGCCAAGTCAAAACTGTGAGGTTTGCACTGCATATTTATGCTCTGAAAACGTTCCATCGTCTTAAAAGTGTGTTCTTCACATTATATACATGGTGGCACAGTATACAAAGGCGTCTGTGTCTTAAAAACCCAAATTACGCATTTAAGTATATTCATGTGCATTGATCTAATGCATGCAGCTTAGCTGCCGCCCACCGTTCCATAATGTGAAAATTCCTAGTGGTTTCGGCCC
>PVKZ01007852.1:0-19740 GCA_004027375.1 Macroglossus sobrinus | reverse complement strand
GAGAGGAGGAGAAGGGACCATTTTTGGCTGATTGCACGCCACGTACTTACCTCTGCCTCAAACCCCTCGCTGACACCCCATGGCGAGCCCCCCATGGTCGTTGGGGCCTCAGAGCTGGGCAGAGAATCTGAGGCCCTGGTGACAGGCACCCCCTTCCCGCCCGCTGCAGGAGGCCCAGGGGGCTCAGCCCTGCGGCCTCACTCAGGGGCTGAGGTCACACACACCCTCAAACCCACGGGAAGTGGGGAATGTGGACGGCGCTGAAGCAAACAAACCGGAAGGTCTAGATGCTCCCCCAGGGGGTGGCGGCCCAGAGGGGTCCCTGGTGATTGACAGGCGGAGGCTGGGCAGGCGCTGAGAAGCTGTCAGGGCTGGAGCTTACTCTGGGCTCGGAAAAGGGCGGGACCCCGGGGCGCGGAGAACCTGGGAGTGCGGGTGTGGCTGGGGTGCGAGGGGGGGCATGCGGGAGGCAGGCACTTCTAGGGTCTGATCCCCCATCTCCTTTGCCCCCCGCCCCACGCACCCCGACTGTCGCCACACCGAGTGTTGTGCGGCCTCTGGATGAGACAGCAAAACAGAACAACAAAAACAGGCCCAGGAAACCCCGAAACCGCCCCAGGGGGCTACCCACAGTGGTTCCCCAAGCCTGCGAGGAGAGGGAAGGGGAGGGGTCTGCACTAAGCTACTACGGCCACCTCCCTGGGGAGAGGGGCTCCAGGTGAGGCCCCCAGAACCGAGCACGGTCGCTTACCCCCCGGGGCTCCTGGGCGAGGTGCGAACAGCCGGGAGTTAGGACGGATAAATGACCCCAACCCGATGTCTCCTGCCAGCAAACGGCACTATGGATACAGGCCGCGTAAGGCAAACAGACCCCGAGGGTCACCTACTGGCTGGACCCCCAGCCAAGGAAACTCACGAACTGCCTGCGGCTTCTGCCCTGGAGAGGACCACGGACTGTGAGGCCTGACGGATGGCCAGGGAAACTGTGTCCGCCCGGCGCCGGGGGCCGGCGAATTAAACCATGGCGAAGCTCTAGGAACAGGTCGGCTGCCGAGGCGAAGGCTTCCCCTGACAGAGGAACCATGGTGACGACACCTGGGCACAAACGGATCGACAGGAGACACCTGCCCGAGGCAGGAGCCCTGTGACCCCAGGGCCAACGGCGGCCAACGGCATTCCCACGGGAGACTGAAAATGCTCGTTAGGAGCGAGCCTTGCACGGCACGATGGGAACCCAGCTGAGAGGTGTGACATTTTCATAGTCTGTATTTTTTTCTTCCTCAGTCAAAAACACTCTCAGTTTGCCAAGGTGCTTCTGCAATTTTGTAAATTGATCTGTCTGCCAGGGTCCCCATGAGAATGTTAAATGACAAGAAAAGGAATCAATATCTCATCACTGGCTCGGTGGGGTCGGGGGGGGCATTCGTGTGACAGGCGAGACTGGAAGCTCCGACAGGAAGATGCAAAGGTGTCCGTCCCCCCAGGCGAAGCGTGGGGGGTCCCCCGGTGCCAGGGCCCGGGCCAGGGGGGGCGGGATGCGCTGAATGACACGTGCGAGTAAAGCCACCGCGAGGCAGCTGAGGATGTTGGAGCCTTGTTTTAAAAAATCTCATTTCGTCAGGGACACTGATGAGAATCACACCGCAAAGATCATGGAGAATAAACTGACCCACATTTAAGCGATGACTGCAAAAAAAAAAAAAAAATGCGAGGTGAATTATAAAGAAAACGTCAGAAATAGGAGATTTACAGAGTTTAGCCCCGTGAAAGGAAAGAAGAGACAACGGGCCCGAAACGGAGCCACTGGCGCCAAGTCCCACGCGGGTGAACCGAGACGTCCCACCTGCCTCGTGGAATGGGGCCTTCATGCCCCGTCAGTCTGGAGCTAAGGGGCCAGCACCAGCGACAACGGACCCCAGCTCTGCCCCCCGAAGGAAGGCGACCTTGGCCAGAACAACCCGCTCTGTTATAAAGTTCCTGCTTCCCCGCTCCATCCTGTAGACCCTTCCCCCGTACTCCCCCACAGCTCCTCCCAGCTCCTCCCAGTTGCAAATGGGACACTGCTGAATTCAGGACCCACTGAATAAAGCCAAATTAGATCTCCAGACTCACTCAGCTGAGTTTCTTTTTTCTTTTAACCGTACAAAATCAGTAAGTCCCCTTACAGAGCTGCTGCACGGGGGTGTGGAGGTGCTATATGGGAGCCAATAACTCATAGGATGTATCGGATGTTAGCTGTGCAGCAGGTACTGGTGTGTGTGTGTGTGTGTGTGATCAACAGCTGGTTTTTGTGAACATTCGACGAGCCCCAGGAAGGTGACAATTATCATCCGCGTTCTGTAGACGAGGAAACCATAGCACAGAGAGGTGAACCATTATCCAAGGACACACAGCACATCAGAGCTGGGACTCCCGTCTCATTCGATTCTCCTTGTCATAATTTTCTACCCGTCTGGCTGCGGAGAAAGAGAATTTTCAGGGGACTAGCTGACAGTTCCACGAGAACAAGAAAGGAAGAGCTGAGCAGCTTTCCCTCAGCAAATATTTTTTCTGGGAGGAGAATGGGATGCCAGCAGGAAGAGGGAGCACAGACCTTGCTCCGGGCCTGGCCATCGCCCAGGCTTGTTTCCTTCCCGTGGGGGCCAGTTCAGAGGCTTCGAGCTTCCGGCTGGGGTTTCAGAGAGAGTCCTGGGTTTTCTCTACACGCAGGGATACCTAGCTCAGTACACAAATAAATAAAAATGGGGGAGCACGAGTATTACTTCTACACATTTTTCTCAAGCTCCTGTAGAAAAAGGAAACTCAGCAATCGTTCAAAATATTTTTAAATAATTACACGACAACACGCCAGGAAGCCAAAAACGCTCTCTCCTTTTTTCCAGACACTCTGATGCCTCTGCATTTTTACTTCTTGGATTAACACACCGTCCTCTTTCTGCTTCTTTCCTCTCTTAGAAAAGCCGCACAAACACCTCTCAATCGCAGACATACTCCCCTCAGTAAATGATCAGTGTCTCCTGAAAGATTTTCCTCAAACATTGCGAAGGCTGGCAATCCGATTCTTCAAGAATAAAAAACAGAATTTTTTTTTTTTTTTGGCTTGTGGTCTCATTCCACCAATACCTTCTTTTTCCTCCCAAAGGAGTATATGAAAAACACTCTCTTCCCAAATAACGAATGAGCCGTTTCTCCGTGTGATTTTCGAAGGGAGGTCTGGAGCCATGGTTGGTGGCACCGGAGCCCACAGCTTCCCCCAGGAGCTGCCAAACGCCCCGTTATCCGCGCACTTGATCGTCGCCTTGCCTTCCCTGGGGCTCCTTCGTTATCCGGACCTGCTTGGCGGTGAACGAGGGTCTCTCCCTCCGCCCGCCGCCCCGTGCCTCCTCCACCAGATCAAGGCGCGCCTGCTCCTTCTCCGAGTCCTCCTCCTCCGTCCCCTGAGCCACTCCGAAAACCTCCTCGTCCTTGACGCTCCCCCTCCTTCCTCCCCTTCTCCGCCTCCTCGGCCTCTGTCTCCTTCTCGCCCCCTTTTTCATTTATTTGTCCATCACTGGTGTTGTACAGGACCTCCTCCACCAGGCTGGCATGTTCCCCTCGGGAAACTGATGTGCGATCTTTCGTTCTTTCCAACCGTGTTTGTTTCCAGGTGACAAAATGCCTACTTCGTGTCACGCTCTCCTGCGTGTGGCTCACGATGACAGGACCGTCGTGAGCTGCACGTCGGTGCTCTCAGAAAGCTCAAATGAGCACCGTCTTTACTATGACAAGTGTATCAGTCTCAGGTGTTTGCTTCGAGTCGAATGGCTTCAATTATAGCTATGCACTGACTTCTGATCCATTAGGAAGGAGAGACGAGTAATTCTCAGGCCAAAACGCTGCACCGTGTCCATGGCCTGGCTGCTCGTCACGGCTTCCTGTGCCGCTGGCAACACGAGAGCGGCTGGGCCGGAGGGAGTGACGGCCGTCATCCGGGCCAGTCGCCTGCCCTGGCGGCCATGCTGGGCCCCACGTCCGGGCCGGCTCTCTCTCAGTATTGCTGGTGCCACATGGAGCAGGACTAGTCATAAGACGGAAGAAGTTTTAAACTATCGATTTTGCTGTAATCGAACTAGTTTTAGTAAACTTTCCCTGGGGAATGAACGAACAGGTGAATAGTAGGTGGGTAGGTGGATGGATTGTGGCTGGAAAGGTAGTGGATTGATAGGTGAATGGTAGATGGATGGATGGATGGATGGGTAGATGGAAGGATGGATGGGTGGGTAGATGGGTAGATGGATGGATGGATGGGTAGATGGATGGATGGATAGATGGATGATGGATGGATGACGGATGGGTAGATGGATGGATGGATGGGTGGGTAGATGGGTAGATGGATGGATGGATGGATGGATGGATGGATGATGGATGGGTAGATGGATGGATGGATGGATGGATGGGTAGATGGATGATGGATGGGTAGATGGATGGATGGATGGATGGATAAGTAGATGGACGGTGGATGGATGATGGATGGATGACGGATGGAGGGATGGTGAACAGACGGATGTGTACATGGCGGACGGATGAAAGGCAGACGTAATCAGACTCTAATAATCAAATCAGATCATTTGAGAAACAACACGTTTGCTTATTTCCACTTCAATTTAAGTGCCTGCTCCATGCAGGACGCACAGGGGGGAGACGTTTTGAGACAAACAATGAGAAGCTCTAGGGTCCACGCCCTAAAAACAGTTTCACCCCAGAGAGAAGACAATCCATACTTCAACGTAAAAGCAGGAGACACCCACACATCGTTCGCAGGAACCTCGGATGGACACAGACAGAACGGGGAGCTCCGGGGAAGGACGGTGCAGGCGGGAAAGGCCCCCGGGAGGGGCTGAGCCCAGCGAGAGGTTGAGGGACAGGTCGGGCCCGGACGAGGGGTCCCTTTCCAGGGAGCCACGACCCTCGGTGGCACTGAGTCCCTTCTCCTTTGTGGGTGGTTTTCCACTGCCCAAGGGCTGTCCGCAAGAGGCGTTACAATTCTGTCTCTTTAATTGTACACTCAGACCCCAGCATGATCGTCCAGCACAAAGGTGAACCCCGATTAACATGGGGGTGAATGAACAGGTCGAACACATAGATGAAGAGTTCTACCCCAAGTCTCTGCCCCCTCCCTGAGATGCTGGCATAAAATGGGGTTCAGCTGCACCCCCCCCATCCCACCCCCCAGATGCGTGATATTTGATTAATTTTCCGGGATGAAAGAGCTAGTTTTACAACACGAATCGGGAACGGGTTGATTAAATAAAACTCGGACTCTGCCCGTAGAGGAGACCCACTTTTCCCAGAGGAAACCTTTTATATCTGACATGAAAAGACAAGGACCAGGTGGGACACGGAACCACGCGTTGACACGGTCTTAATTAAACAACGTCACTCCCAGCTTTTTAAGGAAAAAAAAGAAAAGAAAAGGAAATTTAATAAAACTGCCCACAGACTGATCTTCAAGGGGAGGAGGACAAATCACTGCCCTGACTTCAGCCCTGCGACCGGCCGCGCGCAGAGTGACCCAGCGAGGGCTGAAGGTTGTGGACAGGAAGTGACCCAGGAGCTTGCTAGCGACGTCGAGTCCTCCTGAGGGGTCGACTCCTGGCCCCTGTGAGGTCCGTCCGCTCTCGAGCACGGTGCTTCAGGGAACTGCGGGCTCCGGGGATGCAGAGAAAGTGGAGAGCACGGTGGGGACGAAGGGTGGGGGGTGCTGCAGCCGGGGTCCCGCTCGCCCCGGGGTCTCTGCAGGGACTGCTCCCTCAGCCCTGGGGGCCCTGCCCGCAGCCGCCCAGCCTTCCCTGCGACCCCCGCCCAGATGTCAGTCACCCCGACAGGCCTTCCCAGGTCACCCCGTCCACTGCAACGTCCCCTCCCCTGTCCCGACCTCTGCCCGGGGCTGGGACAGCAGTGCCAGCTCAGAGCAGGCTCCAGTGTTCACGGAACGAGGAGATGAATTGCTGGGGTTCCGCTCTGCGCAGTCAGCCTCCTGAGGATGTCCGCGGGGAGCACGGGCCCCATGAAGACGGGACTAGCATTTCCTGGGTCCTGGTGGGGCGTGAAGCCCTGCGTCCGTCCCCTGTCCCCTTACGTTCACGACTCATGACGCTCAGGACGACGCTGTGCGCGGACGCCACAAACCTCCTGCACCCGGTGGACGCACCACGGGGCCAGACTCCGCCCCGGGATCACAGCCTGGGCCACCTGCCTGCGGTGGCCGCGTGGAAGCCCCTGGTGGAGTGGCGGTGACGACGAGCTGCCGTAAGAAGCGTCTCCTAGGTGGCGGGCCCTCCGCAGAGCGCGTGACACGCATGGATTCACTCGACCCGCAGCACAGCCCCGCGAAGGCGACCCCAGCGGTACCTTCGTGTCGCAGACCAACAGTGTGACTGGTTCCGGGTCTCAGGTTCAAGTTAAATGTCAGAGGCCGGCTCCAGGGCCTGGTAGAAACAGCATTAAAAGGACACCGGGAGCCCAGAGAGAGGGGCTCGGGGCAGGAACGCTTGTCACCAGCCCGGCAGCCCCACTCGCGGGGCCTGGGCAGGTGCGGCCATCACAGGGGGGAGGGTGACACAGGGCCCAGGGGAGGACAGCACTTTTCCCCAAATGAGCTCGTGTGGTGTTTGCGGGAAGCCGCTCGCTGATGAGACCAAAGGAAATTGTCACTCCCAATAGTCACCAGATAAGTGAAAAAATTCATGCTCCACAGAGCTAGGAACCCTCCCGAGGGAGGTGGAGAAGCAGGCCCTGCAATGAAAAAGGACTCGGGGACTCACCATTATGCTAAATAAAAAACCCCGCCCCGGCCCTCGCATTTAGCTGAAGACAGGCCTTGTTAGAGGAGGCTCTTAGAGGAGGCTCTTTGACGTGTGTCTGAGCGATTCCTTTTCCCCTTTGAAGTGCTTCAAAAAGAGCCCGTTAGACAAAAAGGTGACTGGGAACGGGATTCAGTAACAGCGAGGGAGAAGTGAAATGAAATATTATTCGATGCCTCAATTCCTGGTTGGTCTCACCCAGGTTCCCAGAGGGAGCTCGCTTAGCTGAGCTCCGGGAAGTGTGCTCAGTGGGTTGTGATCACACACGCGTGCACACACACGCACACATGCGCATACACATGCACATGCGAGCACACGTGTGCAAACACATGCACATGCACAACATGCACACATGTGCACACACACGCACAACATGCACACATGTGCACACACACGCACACACACGAAGGAGGGAGGGGACACGAGCACCCAGAGAGCAGCTCAGAGACTCCAGCTCAGCTTCTGTGTCTGTACACGTGACTTTTCTTCAACCAGCTAGAGCCTTAGTGATTCAAGTATTAAGCGTTACCATTTGCAATGAGCCCAGAATCACTCTGAGTACGAGCTGATTATTATCATATCAATTCCATTCTCACAACAAGCCCACGAAGGGGATAAGGAGCGAGGGCTCAGGAGGGGACCAGGCCTCCCCCACCTCGCAGCTAGAAGGGGCGTGGCTGAGCCGTGCACAGGGGTCCCACCGGAAGCTGGGTGCCAGCCGCACCCCCGGTGCTGGCGAAGGCCCCGCGGGGGTCGCTGTCTCCAGGTCCACGCCCCACCCCCGAGCCTCAGAGGACGAGGCCAGGTGAGCAGCAGCTCCTCGGAATGAAGAGGGGGCTCTCTGAGGGGGACAGGGCCCCCCGGGAGAAGGGGCAGACCCGTTCGGGCCGCTGTCCTTTACTCGGGGCTCGAGCGTGCTCGGCGGGCCGCTGTCCCCCTCAGCGCCCGCACTGGGGGGGCCTGGAGGGCAGTCCAGGGACACAGTGCAGATGGGATGGCCCCCTGAGCACGGCGGGAGCATGTCACGGCACAGGGACCCGGGCTGCTCGGGGGCGCCCAAGGCACTCCTGCCCGGGGGGCCTGGCTCGTCAGCACAGCTGCGACCGCAGAGGCTGAGACAGGAGATGCCAGGCCAGTCGGGGTCCGCCATGGAGCACCCCCATCCTCTCCTTCGGGGACGGAGCTGGGCACACTAAGGCTGGGCGCCTCCTGGAGCAAAGCCCGAGACGACGGCTTACTTACACGCGGTGGCAACCCCGGGGAGACCAGGAGGACAGGGAGGGGGCTGCGGCAGGGCAGGCACCTAAGCGGGTCCCACTGGGGGCGACCAGGGCCACGCGCACCGAGGGCCTCAGGGACCACGCTGACGGTGCCTGGGTCCAGACACCTGCCTGCCAGCTCCCACCCATCTTTCCTGTGCATCTCCCGGGGCTCAGGTGCCCGAGGGAAAGGACAGTTCGGGGCTGTGGACCATCTGGCTGGGGCACAGGTGCCAGACGGGGCCCGGGGAGCGGGGGGCTGGGCGCCAGCAACGCCGGCCACGCACGCAGAAAACGGCCTCTGTGTCAGCAAGACACCTCGGCAGCTGAGCTGCAGCCCGCCATCGGCCACTCGGGAGCGTGCACCTCGTGTTCACGAGAAGCGACAGATCGAACCTTTATTTGGCATCCTTCAATGTTCAAATGCAACGGTAACAAATTCGAACGTTTACAAACCCTGCAGGCCAAACACAGCTCGCCCGCCCAGCCCAGTCCACGGCTCTGGAGCAGCGGCCAGCGGCGAACATGTGCTCCTCTCCCCACAGGGCCTCCTCGCCTGTCACCTCCTGGAGCCTCACCGCTCCCCAGGGACGAGCTGACTGCGGGGAGGGGCCCCCGCCTGAGTGCCAGGGTTCGCGGGGAAGGGCCTCCTGAGGCAGCTTCAGTCAGATTCCTCCAAGGACTCACCGAGGTCTGCAACCCGCCCACCTGCAGCAGGCGCGCCCTGGTCAGCGGTGGCCGCCTCAGGCCGGGGGCTTCCGGAGGGTGAAGCCACCGCCCACCACGCAGACGTGGGGCCCCCCAGGGCAGGGCGGCCGTCCGCGGGTACCTGTCTGGTGGCTGTCACACTGGGACATTCTGCTCTCATAGCCTGTCACAGCATTGTGGAGAGCCACACTCATGTGACAGCCTGACACTCCGTGTGACACAACGGCCCCACAGCCTCATGGGGGTGGACAGGGTCGCAGAAGGACACGTCCCCAGACTTTCTGTATTGTCAGAAAACAAACACCCTACATATACGGACCTTCTGTGTCAACCCCTAAGGAAGAGCACCCCACCCCCCGTCTTCCTGTGTGTCCCCCTCCCCCCGCCGGCCCCCCGGGACGCTCCTCCCCAGCCCAGGCTCTCGGCTGAAGAAAGCCTTCGGCTTTGCGTTCAAGGCAAGGCGCACACTGTGGATTTCTCCGGAAACCCTTTAACTCCCCCAAGGTGACCCAAAGACGCTGCTGGGCCGACAGACGCTCCGTCCGGATGGGTCGCCGTCTCAGCACCTCCCCCGAGCAGCGGAGGTGGCGAGCCACCCGCTTTGCCGTCCTGCAAAAGGGATGATCTCACTCCAGGGGGGTCAGACTGCTTCAGAGACCTAAGAAGACGAACACGCCTCCCCTGTAGCAAGCCTCCGCCCGCCCCACACGGCTCGCTCTCAGGACACCTCCGCCGATAAGGACAAATGCAATTTTCACCGTCAGTGGATCCGAACAGACAATCACATTAAGGCAAATAAGACCGGGGAGGGGAGGCCGATGGCATTAATCGCGTCGTGTGCCTCTAACGCGCAAACAAAACCCTCAGGCGAAAATAAACCCTCGAAACCCAGTCGACGATTACTTTTTCTTCCTTTCTTTCCTTTTTTTTTTTTTTGGCATTAATCCGGACACGACTCACACGCACGGCCCTGCAGCCACCACCGCCACGCACCACGCGCTGGCGGTCTGGGCAGAGAGGACGATTCAGATAGTTTTTTGAATGTTCTTGGCTACACAAAGAAAACGGCTCCCCAAAAAACTGGGGGAGCGGCTCTGGTTCACAGGGCCCTCCCTCGCCCGGCCCCCACGACACACCCCCGAGCCAGACAAGAGCCCCGGGCCCTTGGTTCCGGGGGACCCGACAGTGAGCGGCCGGGACAGGAAGTGGAGCCCCCCTGTGCACTGGACCCGGCCAGGCCGCCTCCGAGGGCTTCGTCCAGGCCCAGAGGGGGAGCCCGGCCGCTGTCCCCCGGGCCTGGCCCGCTCTGACCCCGCAGCCCAGAGCTGGACGGCAGCTTACAGAGAGTGATGCGGGGGCTGGGAGAGCAGCAGCAGAAGACGCACTGGGCCCCGCTGAGATTGGGCGGGTGGCGTCTGACCCGTCGAGCGGGGGAAGCAAAGGTCGGCCCCGCAGAATGGGCAAGGGGAAGGCATGGCATTCGGGGGACGGTGCCGGGGAGACCTGGGCGGGGGGGTGGAGAGAGGCGTGAGGGGGCGTGCCCCCTGACACCCAAGGGCGCCCAGCCCCAGGCCCACGCGCCTCTGCAGGGCGGCTGGCAGCCGGGGCGCTCCTGGCAGGCTGCTCGCACGGGCATCCAGTGTCGGCGAGGTCTGGGGTGCGACCCCACGCTGGGTCACACAGTGACTCAGGCTCCACAGCTCAGCCACTGCTGGGCCTGTGACATGCTCTGCCCCCCCACCCTCACCCCCGTGGCCGCAGACGGGGCTGGAGGGGGACAGGCGCCCCGCTTCTCTGCACGGGGCCAGCACGGGAAAGCACGAGGAGGAGGAGGGCGGAGGGGACTCAGGGGAGGTTTCCAGACTGGGCTTCTCTCTGGGTAGCCTTGGTTTTCCAAAACAATAAGGCAGCGTCCATGAAAGGGTCCGGCCAGACCAAAGCTGCTCTTGGCTGCTGGATGTGTCCCTTGCAGCCACAGAGCGATGAGGTGGGGAGGGGGTGACGCGGGGCGCCATCGGGGCGCCATCGTGGGGAGAGCCTGCAGACCGGGGCTGCGTCCTCACGAAGGCCCCTGCTGGCCCCGCGGGGTGAGACGTTCCCCTTTCCCGCACGAGTGTCTCCGTGTCCTTCTCGGCCAGCCCAGCGCCTTCCTACGTGGGGCCGGCCTGCCCCCCGGGAGCCCGCCTGGCCCTCGGGGAGCGCTGTTCCGCGGTGACGATGTTACGACATTTATTTCTTAGTGACACTCTTTCCGTGTGGCCTGTCACAGTTATAGCCATCGGGGCTGGTCTTGCAGTCAGGACAGAGAGAGGTACGACGTGTCTTTTTCAAGGCGATCCGAAAGCGAGCTGCTTTCTTTCACCCTTGAGTGAGTGTCCAGTGACAGCACACGCTGGACGTGCAGTCTGACGGCCAGAGGTTTGGGACGTGGGGCGCTGACCCCGTCGGCGGGGACAGCCAAGCCCCGGCATGGAAGCCAGCGCGGTGCCCAGCAGGCCGCCCAGTCACCGCGAACCAGCGGCCACTGTGAGAAGATTCGCCCCTCGTCCTGGGGACAGGGACAGGTCACAAGAGGAGATGGCGAAGTCGAAGATCCCGCCCACGAAGGCTGGAGTTGGGGGGGACGGGTCACCCCACGCCCCGCCATGCCACGCCACGCGTCCTCCACACTCTGCCCCCTGCCAGGCTGCTCCGTCCCCGTCCCTGCCATCGACTCCTACCCCGTACGCTCACGGTTCTTGCCGGACACGACCTGCGCCCGCCTCGCCCTCTCCTGGCTCCGGCTCCCCCTGCCCCCCACGAAGCCTCCCGACCATTACGATCACGATCGCAGATCCCGTGTCCCCTTGGGCACTGTCCGCGCGCTGCCCCGCACCTGCTCCCCGGAGAGGCTGGGCGAGGAGCTTTACGGGGGACGCTGACTCAACCTCCAGTGACATTAAATCACCGCGCGAGAAAGTCACTCCCTCTTGGTTCAGCGCTTCTGATTAATTCCAGAATAAACCCTCGGCTGGGCACTAATATGTCTTCATCGGCGGTGACACTTGCTAAGCGCCCTCCCTGACACAGACTCTGCCTCACGCAGGGATCTCCATCTGGAATGTAACGGCATTATTTTGTTTTATTGCATCGGGTTTTAATAAAGCGCTAGTTGCCTGAAGTCGTAATTTTTAAATCGATGTGTTTTTTTTTTTTTTTTTTTACATCTAATCAATTTAAAGAAACTGTTATGTGCTGGCTCATGATGGCGCATTTGTACACAAGGAGCTGTGTGGACAGGCCGGACGTTGGGGGGTGGCATAAAAAGGATGAGGTTTGGAAAACGCCGGCCAAACTTTCCTCCGGGTGCGACCCATCTGTTCAGCTCCACGCGGCCGAGGTGGACCAGGCTGGCTGGCCAGAGCCTGGCGCCCACGCCCCGGCTTCCCGACTCCGTCCCTCACCGGCCAGGCTCCACGGCGCCCCGGACACGCCCTGCCCGCCCCAGCAATACCCCCGGCCCCGTCCTCGGCCGGGGAGAGTCGGGGCGCAGGTCACAGACGCGGGCACCGGCTTGAGCGAGAACCACAAAGGATGGTCACACAGATGAACAGGAGGCGGCCACACAGCTCACAGGAAGGAGGGCGAGGACTCGGGGAGCCGAGCGGGAGCTCAGAGTCAGGGCGGTCCCCAAGGACTGGAAGAGGACGCACAGGGGGTGCTGGCGGGACCAGGACGGAACGGCCCCGGGCAGCCCATGGACCTCCTTCGGCCGGGCCCCTTCCTCAGCGGCCCAGCCCGGGCCTAGGGCCGGCGTGTGGGGTGCGGGCCGTCCGTCAGGGAAGGAAGGAGGACTGTGGTGGCCCTCAGCTTCTGCGGCCAGAGGCGGGGCGCCTCCACCTCCAGGCCACCTGCAGGGGACGTCCCCAGCACAGGAGGGCAGTACCGAACAGCCACACGGGACGGACGACCCCCCCAAACACACGGGACCCGTGCCTCATCCCCGCCCCGCTCCCCAGAGGCCCCCTTCCCGCTCTCTCCACAGTGCTCAGTGGCTGGCTGCCTGGCGGCCCCTCCCTTCAGCTGTGACCTTGTCCCCATGGCTCCCATCCTTAAAAGCCCTCCCTCGCCCCTACGCGGGGGACACCAACCCCCACATTCGCACCAGGAGCCGGACAGTGCTCTGAGCTCACTTGGTCCCCACTGCCGGTCCCCACTGCTGGTCCCAGCGCCTCTGAGCTCAGCCCCCGCCCCCCTCCCCCACAGCTCAGCCCCCACCCCTCCCCCGCAGGCCCGGAAATGACTTCCCACGCTTGGCCTTGGCCGTGAACTTGCCACTGCTGGATGGAAGCAGCACCTTCCAGCCTCGGGGGCTTCCGGGCACTGATCACGCCGCTTTCCTGAGACACCGCGCCCCTGGCGCCGGGGCCCCGTCGCCCGGTTTGTCACGCAGGAGCTGGTAACGGGCCGTCACGACACGCCGAGCAGGCGCCGTGGCCCGCGGGGGACCTTCGAGTAAGCGGGAGGGGACGGCCAGAGCCCTGCGCGGAAGGCGCTGAGAATCTAGAGGGAAGACAGCAGAGAGGCCGACGTCACCGCGCTGGCTGCCCACGGGGCAGGCTGGGTGGCCGTCCCTGAGTCCTCCTCCTCCACCTCCTGCAGTGGAGCCGCCCGCCCTCCACGCCCCCCGCCCTGTGGGGCCGTGCTGCGGTGTGCCTCCCGCCCCCCGACGCTGGGCTTGGCTGCACGGCTGGCGACGGCCGAGGGGATGCGAGCAGATGGGGCCGAATGCGGCTTCCGATGTGCCCACTGCCACCCTGATAAGAGCGCGTCCCAGAATGGGACACGGGGACGAGCCCTCGGACACGGGGACGAGCCCTCGCCCGCGGCAGCCGGCAGCGGCCCGCCTGGCAGGGGCACCGAGGCACGAGTTGGGAGAGCCGCAGACGTGTTGTTGGCAGCTGCCGGCGTCACCGCTTCCCGGCTCAAACCCGACTCCTTGCGTGGGGCCGCCGGGCCCCGGGGAGCAGACACGGAGGGACGCGGCTGACCGGGGCTCATCGGAGGAGGGGCTGTGGGGGACGGGGACGGAGGTGCACCGTGGAGGCCAGGAGCTGACCTGGGGGAGGTGGCCCAGACTGGGGCGGCGGCCACGGCAGTGAGCGGCAGGCCGGGGCCGTGCGCCCTGCTCCAGCTCCGTCCCTGTCACCGGCCGCTCTGGGCAGCGCCGTCTACTCCGGTGGCTTCCTGTGTGGCCTCTGTCCTGACTTGTCCTGAATCTCCCACGCTGCAGCTCTTGTCTCTAACTGTCGCCTGCCCCGTGGGTGCCCTCCAGCTTGGTGTCACCGTGCCCCCGATCTCACTCACAACGCCCAGCCCCCCTCCACCCACCCCCTGCCCAGACCGGAACGTTCACAGCCTCACCTTAGAGCTCTCTCCCTCGCCCACCTGCACCCCGTAGGTGAGCAGGGTCTGTCCAGCCCAGCTCTGAGCCTCCCAGACGTGCCCCAGACTCCCCACCTCCCTCCACTGTGACTGTCAGGGTGCGAGTGGCGTCTCCACCTGCTCCTGGCTCGGGGGGGCCCCCGGCAGCCTCCAGCCAACCAGTGCCGAGCGGGATGCGTGTCGGAGGCTTCTGACAACTGCACTTTCTCCAGCCGAGATCTCCTTCCACGTCTAGCTTACCGGGAGTGTAAGACACGGGTGTTGGTGTTACAAGCTTTTTTCTTTTCTCTTCCTGAATTGATTGAAACGGCCACACGGCGTGAACCAGTTACTGAGACTTCGCAGACCATGCTTGGTGGGGGTGTAGCTTGGTGTTCCTTTAACTCAGTGCTTAATTCCATAGAGGGGCAGGGTCTGGGGTCGTTCTCGCCTTGATTTCTCCCAGCCCACCTCTGTGGCTCGCATTCCCGCCACTCCGCTCGTGGCTGATACCGACTCACGCCTTTCGTGTTTTGTAGCATCATACGCCATCACGTGGCATGCTTCCGCGATGCTACGGCAGATGCATACGAGAAGTCAGAACGCTTTATGCCATTTCCCCCGATCCTGGAAGCGTGTGTACGTACGGTGGACGACGGCCACCGTGCATACTTAAAAACGGGTGACGAAAAGTATCCGTCCCTTAATACTTTAGCAGAACTCGCTGAATCAACCGGACGTCACATACTTATACATCGTTTCAATTTTGTGCACGATGGATGACTGGTCTTCTCGAGTATTTTTTTAAACGTCGCGTCGATTTGCTTTCATGAATCAGGTTTCATTCGTTTATGTCCTATCTCACCAGCAGAAATAAATTTGCGTTACATTTAGACGTCTCGCCTCCTTGGATTTGCTCTTTCCGGCTTCCCATGTTGAAGACACGAGTTCGTTCCTTTTCAACAGTCCTCACTCAGCTCCCCGCGTCCGTGCTGACGCCGCAGCGTCCCTCCGAGGGTCGCATGGGTCGCTCCCCCCGGCTGGGACGACGGCTCGTACCATCCGTTAGGCTCTCTCTACCTCGAGAGGCCGTGTCTCGTGTTCCGATTCGTTTTGGACGTTTTTCTATCACACGCGTGCGACAGACAGACGAGTGTCCCGTTTCCTGTTGTGATTGAAATCGCGCGTTTCTGGTTCCACGGGGCGGAGTCTCGGGTCTCCTGAGAGCGCGTTACGCATCTGCGTGAATTCAGACCTCCCTTCCTGTCATCTGTAAACGGCGGTGTGTCTGTCCCGTGGGCCTCACGCACCCGATCGGGTTTGCTGTTGCCACCGGGAATGGGCGTTTTCTTTCTAATTGGTTATCACTGACCTACAGGACAACTAACGAGTGCTTTCTGCCACTGTCTCTGACCATAGGACGAAACACCTGCGAGATTGCGTGGTGATTTGTGCGAGATTGCGTGGTGATCCGGCTCATGTTCCTGAGTGTTCTAGGCGGGCAGTCGCGGTCTCTGTGAGCTCCTGCACAAAGTGTCAGCTCAGGGACTCCCTGTCGCATGCCCGAGCTCAGCTCCCAGGCAGTGCAGACAGTCTTGTGCAACGGGGGAGGGGGTGGGCGCCTCTCAAGAACCCCGCCCGGAGGACCCTCTCGTCTTTCCTCAACACGCTCTGAATGTTCTCTGCGACTCCTCTGTCCCGCTGTGACTTATCTCAGCGCGTTACGTAAACTACACGCGGGTGTTCGATCAATGAGAAGAATTGGAATGTGGGGAGTGAGTTCAGACAAAGCCTCTGTGGTGACTGCTCCTGGAGACGGTCCACATCACCGGCAAGTGTCACGACAGGCCAGTGCCACTCCCACCGCCCCCCTGCGCTGTGGGAAATGCCACTCCCTCTGTGGAAGCACAGCCCGCCTCTCCCCTGCACGCGCCCCTGCACGCCCAGACCCCGCGGACGGGGGTCAGAGAGAAGCAACGCCAGCCTGGGCGGACGTGACAGGCAGACTGTCCCTCCCGGAGACAACCCTGCGTTTTCCATATTTGATGTGAGCAAATGTAAACCTTAAAAAAATAAATAAATAAGAAAACAATGAGGGAGGAGGCAGAAAAGAGAGCCCTTTGAAAAGCCCCCTGGAGAGTCGGCGTCCGCGAGTAATATTATCCACACGGATGGTTTGGAGGGAGATTCACGGGCTGGCTCTCGGGGGCCCCGCGGCGCCCGGCTCTGTGTGGTGTTGGAATAAAACCCACAGCCTCTGCGTGAGGCGTGCATCGTCCCCTTGCCTTTGTGCACGCACTCGCACAGGAAGACGCCTCAGGCTGAGGAGAGGAGGGGGGGAACCCCTGAGACGTCTTAGCAGCCGTGGCTCCTTTGCAAGGAGAACCTTGAAGACTCTTACGAGGTGGAGGGTGAGCCGGAGACCAGGAGACGCAGCTTAATTTGTCGTGGGAAACGCTTTCTCTCTTGGACAGACTCGGTCGCGGTGGCATGCGGCCGTTTGTCCCCTAAGGGGCACAGTGAGAGCCGCAGGGGACCTCGGGCCCCGAACAGGAAGTGACTGGAGGGAGGGAAGACGTTTCAGAATGAGAAGAAAGGAAAATGAGTACCTCAGCCATCTCCTCGGCTGCATCAGCCCGATGAGCGGGGATTCAGACTTGACCTTGAACACAGAGTCTCACCGCTCGGCGTCCGGACGGGACGGGCCTTGCCGCGCTCAGCTGCGCTGCTCCACGTCCGAACCGACCTGCCAGCTTCCCCGTCCTTCTCATCCGCCTTCTCCTCCCTGTGCCTGTGGCCGGCCGGCCCGGGTGTCACTTCCTCCAGGAACCCCGAACCGTCCGGCCCCCACGACGGCCTCTGCTGCAGCCCCCACCGCGCAGGCCTACACCCGCCCGCTCGACCGTCCACCTCGCCCCCCCGGACCCCGAGTCGGCTGCTCACCCAACACGGCGCCCGGCACACGGCACACGCTCGGTACACAGCTGCGGAGCAGATGAACGGGGTCGAGGCCAGCACGGCCGCCCTGTGGGCGGTACGTCGCCCTCTCGTCCTGGGCGGAAGCGTGTTCGAGGTTAAGTATATTCTTGGAGTCGCATTTAATCGGCCAGCATCCCACACACTAAATCCTTTCGTGTAAGAAAAAAGATGTGTTTCTTCCCTAGCAAATAGTCCCTCAAGAGACGCAGACGAGGCGACTTCTGGAAGCAAATGGACCATCGCCGTGGTGCCAGGAGGGAGCGCAAACCCCACCAGGGTGTCCACCAGCTGCTGCCCCCCACGGGGCGTCTGGACACGGTCCCCTCGGCCAGCGACCGGGACGACACCGTCCGGAAGACACTTTCTAAGGGCTGAGTCCCCAGCGTTTCCTACCCAGCTGCTGCCCGTCCCGACGCTCCAGCACAGCTGGGCACAGCTGGAATTCACTGTCCCTTCTCATCGTCTCTCATGAGAGACGGTCACACTTCGGAGTTGGGTTCAAAGGACCGTAAGCCCTTAAATCGGGATGTCAGTTCGCTAGGGTGGCCATCGCGGTTCAAACGCCGGACGCGTCTCTCTCCCGGGTCTCGAGGCCGGGGGCCCGAGGGCAGGGTCTCGGCGGGAGCTGCCGTCACCCGAGGCCCCTCTCCTCCGCTTATAGACGGTGCACCTTCCTCCTGCCACCACGCCACCTCCTTCTGTCCCCGTCTGCGTCCACACGTCCTCCTGTGAGGCACCACGCACGCCGGGCCCACCCTGACGACCCTCTCTCTCTCTGTCCACGAGCATGACACCCCGGGGCGCTGGCGGTGAGGGCTGGACCACACGTGGACTCAGCCCACGACACCCGAATACAGCTCGTCTGCTCAGATGGGCGCGAACGGAAACGGGAGACACAGAAGCAGAACCTCGCTGGCTGCTTTCCCTCAGCGAGTAAGAAGATGTCACCATCCCTTGAAGACACCAGAGAAATGGAACCTGCCCGCTCACCACGGGAGGGTCCCCGGCGGGGCGTCCCAGCCCTGCGAGGTGCATAGTGGGGACTCGTGCCTCCCGGCCACTGAGCTGCCTGGGGAATTTACAAAAACGTCAAAAGCAGCCAAGCCCAGACCGTCTCTCCCCACCCACGGGCGGAGGCTGAGCTCTGAAAGGCAGGGTCATTAGCGCCACCAGGCACCCACGTTGCCACGGAGACCAGCGGCCCAGCAGGAGGCTATCTCTGCCCCTCCGTCCACCCACCCGGCTTTGCCCCTCAGCCCTGGCCCACACCAGGGGGCTTCCTCCCCGTTGTCCCAACGCGGGTGCTACAGGTACGGGAGGGGACTCAGAGCTGGGGGAGCTCCTTCCGCTCCCGTCACCCCTCAGGCGTCGACCCCTTCCACACGGCACGCTCGCTGCCTCACACGCACCCGAGCGCGTGTGTCCGAGCACGGCCAGCTCTTAGGGCGTCTGTGTGTGTTTCCACTGCGACGGCAGATGACGCGCCTCAGAGGCAGGGAGGGGGGGACAAGGGGTGCAGGTGACCCTTCCATACGCGCCTGCTCCAAAGAGGCCCGCCCGCGAGCCTGAGGCCGTGTGACAATTGCAGTCCGGTGAAGCCTCAGCCTTTCTCCACGACGAAGCCCCCCCCGTCCCTCCGGGGAAGGACAGTGCTTGAGACCTTGTGTCCCCGAGACCTCACACACACAGCCGTGCCCGCCACACGGATCAGGTAAGCGTATCCGAAGGCTGCGTTTCACGTTTTGAATAGTCTTGATGTGATGTGAGCCTCACGACTTCATGAGTCAACAGTGTCGTTATCCAACCCATGCCAGAGCGAGGAATATAACAATAATTATTTAAAAGCGCGACAGGGGACACTTTCTTAAAATCCATCAGTCCTCAGTGGACGGACAGATGGACGGGGGTAAGGGACGGACAGAGGGACGGACAGGGGTACGAACGAGCAGACACAGCGGAACGTCCGTGGTTAAAAGTCTCAGAGGCCCTGTCACTCTCTCAGGTCCTGTTCTTACCTGCTGATTCCCCAAGCACCTGTCAGACACTGATACGAGACGAGGCCACTAACGCCGACCAGTCAGCTTGGGTCCATCTGAGGCTGAGCTTTGCAGCCACTCAGAACCGAGCCAGAGGGCACCGAGCTGGGCTCCGCGGAGGTGCCACTGCGGCAGGGAGCAGGAGGGACGGGCCCCTCAAGGATCCCGGGGCTCTGTGGAATTTCCACAGGACAGAGGTGACAATAAGAACTCAGTGCAGTGGGACCACTGGCGGGGGCTGGGAAGGGGGGATAATGATTAGGGGTCTGTCTGGTCAGGAGCGGGGAAGAGGCCAAGGCAAAGACGAGGCATCTCTCCCCCAGGGGGCTCCCCGCTGCCACGCTCTTCCTTGCAGTGACCTAGAGGCCAGCCCCCCACCCCCCGGGGGGCGCGGAGAAGGTAATGCTCGCCATCCAACCGGGCTGGTCTGACACAGGCCTCGGTGAGAGCCAGCGTGGGCCTGAATTGGAAGAGCACAAAGCCCTCATGGCAAAGGCCGAACAGGCCCAAAAC
>PVKZ01007851.1:0-19789 GCA_004027375.1 Macroglossus sobrinus | reverse complement strand
TTTGACCTGTGTTCAAAAGATACTTCATCCACGGGATGCTTTCAGCACTGGAGTGCTCTCCTGCAGCAACTTGATATGGGCAGCACGTTTCATTTAATCATTCATCTTATCACTTCAGGAGAAATTCAGCAATTCACCTCCAGCTTTTGCTGTTTGCATTTTCATCACTCCTCCAGGCGATCCTGTTAAAAAGGATCCACACAAATCTACCATTCACATTTGTCTCAAATCTGGACCTTGGGTAACATTCACAGGCTCTTTGCCTGCATAATTCTGTGAGTACCGGCTTCTTTTAAAGTAGCTGTGATGCCCCTCTGCTCCAGCCATCCAAACAGCTTTTTAGCTCTATAGTTTATACTCTGGATTACCTAATAGGTCCCAGACATGAATTCACTGTGTCCTCAGAATCATAGAAACCAATGGTCATATTCCTGTTGCCAACATTACAATTGAGAAGAAAGTATGTATCCTTACAAATCCCTTCTCCAGGAGCCTGGACATCAGGTGGGGATGAGAAAGATAATACAAATACTTTACAACTTGTTTTCCCAAAAAGAATATTTTACACAAAGTCACTTCTAAAGTCAGTCACTTGACCTTTTGTATTCTTGAGAATAGGGGGTTAGAGTGACTAATTGTGCTGTTTGTTCTGATTTTAAGTATCTTCAATGATCTGTATCTGTTCCTTGTGCAGTTCTTTGTAGTTTTAGGTTTATTGTATCTTGGTACTTTTGTCGAAAGCTCTAATTTAATGCTTTGTCATTTCTAGTATATGCTTACTGTGTTTGCGACCATCCTTTCAAATTTTTCTATTCCTTCTTCAGGATACGCTCAAGGTCAGCCCATTTGAAAAGCCTTCCTGATCACTCACTTGATAGTTGTTCACTTTCTATAGGTTCTGAACCGATAGTGATGTGCAAAGCCTAAAGTTTGTTGAATAGAAAATAACAACAGCAAAGACAACAACAACACAAGAGAGATATCATATTTGTGACTTTTTGGAGTACACCGTCTCTTTATTTTACTACTTTTATTTTAGCAGTAGTCTAATGAACTAGTTATCCAAAATTACTTAGCCATTATCTCCATGTTTATTTATCATTTCTTGGAAAATTTAAGTGTGCTATCTGTTAACTTGGACTATGTTATTCATAATTCATTTATTCAGTTCATCATATATTTATTATGTTACCCACTACTTCCAAATATGACTAATGGAGTTTAAAAGATAAAAGCCAGTTGTTGGGAAAGAAAAAAATTGTATCTAGAAGCCATGTATAAAAAAATACAATTGAGTGAATCCTTAATCCCAAACTTGGTAACAGCTAACACAGTTTGAAAATCAGAGAGCTGCATAATTTCCACTCTCTCAAATTCATGGACTGTGAATCAATTCCATGGATTCAGCAAGTATTTCAAATATCCTTGAATTAAAGTTTGCATTTAGGAATTTGAGGAAATTGATTAAGGTGACAATGTAATATTTGAGTCTTCCTGAATCCTCTATCATTACAAACAGCCCGAGATTTGGATAGTCAAATATTGGGAGACAGTAAACACTGGGCCTTTTGTAGTTCTATATATCTTGTGGAGTATGCCAAACAGGCAATGCCCTGACAATTTCACCTGGGACACAGGACTGTCTATGCATCTGGCAATTCTGAAAAGTGAGATAATTTTTGCAGGAATGCATCACATAGTCCAGCATTTACCTGATCTTCCATTTGACAAAGACTTGCTATTGCTTGCTATCACAGTGGCAGAATCTCTACATTTAGATCTCTTTTATGCTAAACTCTACTCATGAGCAGATTTTACCTAGCCCTACAATTTGCCTATGAACTTTGGGCCTTAAAGAGAGCTCCATCACTATGCTGATTAGTATGCCGAGAAACCTACTAGTATTTTTTGTTGAAAAAATGTCTGTCATTTCTGCCCAGGAATCTTTTGTCTTTTACCTGGTTCTATGGCCCTTAAGTGAGCTAAATTATTAACCTGTATAGTTATTTCAGTGGAAATTCTCCTTCTCCTAGGTCTCCTCCTCAACTACAAACTTATTTAAGTAGGAAAACATAGCATCAAACCAAAATCCCACAGAAAATATCTATAATTAAATAAAACAATAAGTTTAGTTCCGAATTAAAGAATGTGAGTGGCTGTGGAAAACAGCTGACATAACCAAAACCTTCACAATATCAGCAAGTATGATGAAAACTACTTTAAGATTGTTCAGGGAAGGAGTAGGATTTCTGTTGGTCATGAGAGCCAGTGAATCTCAAAATTATCCAGCTGTGCTAAATGAAAACTTTACTGATAAGCTTGCAGTCACAGTACAAAAGTCCACACTGAGGAGAAAATACTGAGTGTAGACTATAAATTGAGTCAGACAGACACAATAAGGCAAAAAAAGAAAAAGAAAAAAAAAAAGAAAATTTCTCCAATTTAAGTGAGAGCACAGAAAAAAAGCAAGTGGATTTCAGAAATGATAGAATATATATTTTGAACATTATAAAAATACTAAAATAAGTTTTCTAGAGCCGTGAATTAGAAAAGCTATCCTAGTGCACCTTCCTTTTTAAGAGACTGTAAAAGCTAATTTTATTTAAACAATAGAAAAGAATCATGGTCAAGTCACAAAGTAATAAGAAAATAGCAAGCAATATAATGGCTCTAAGAAAGTGAAGCCATTTTTTAAAAAAATAAAAACCGTACCTTCATATTGTGAAACAAGCTAATTTTTTAAAAAAATACAGGCTATGAAAAACACACATTAGAATTAGAAAAAATCATAAATAAAAAAAGTTAAATCTAAATGCAATGAATAAAGATGTTAAATAGGTTAGACAGAAATTAATGTAAAGGAGTAATGAGTCTCCTAAGATGAAAAACAAATTAAGACAACAGAAAAAATAATAAAATATAGAAATCAATAAAACTTTTCCAAAATAATACTTGAATGGATATAGCATATATAAGCAGAAAATGACTCAGAATAGCCAATATGGAGATACATTAAATAAATATTGGACTTTACAAAAAAGTAAACTCTTTAAAAACTTGAAATAAGTCCAACACCCGTTTGAAAAGAAAACCAGTCTGTAGTTACATCTTTTGACATCAATGCCTCATAGAAGAAGAAAATAGAATAATATATTTAAGTAAATATATATATATATATATATATATATATATATATATATATATATATAACAAATCTCATATAAAATATCTAGCCAAATTTAGGTTCAATTACAAGGGTCTCAGATAAACTCTAAGTAATGTGTACGGACATAGGAAATGCTAAAGTTCAGCATGCTCTGAAGAGTCCACTAGAACACAAGATACAAATAACTATATGACTGATTATATTATCAATATTAGCAGTGAGAAAACAATGTTATTTCAAATTAGATGTGAGGAAAAGGTAGAGATAAAGCAGAAGCAATGCTCAGAGTAGAAAATATACAAACAATAGCCATAAGAAAATAAAAAAAAGTTGAGAAGCATATTATATAAAGTATAAGTAAGGATTAGAACAAAAGTCAGCAAACTACAGTTCCTTGGTCAAGTTCAGCCTATACTTGTCTTAATAAGTAAGATTTTACTGGAGCACAGTCACATCCATTTGTTTATCTGTTGGAGTACAGCCCACCTTTTTGTTTGCATATTGTCTTTTTCTCCTTTCAAGCTACAACTGCAGAGTTGAGTACTTTCAACAGAATCTAGATGGCTCAAAAAAACCAAATCTATTTACCTCAGTAGTCACATTTGGAGTATGAAAGTGAATCAACTTATTATTTTGAATTCCAGTGACCCAATGGAAAGAAACATGCTTTTCTCCTATATTTGCTGTGGGAGCAGAACTTCCAGGTCATCAATTATTTGATATGGAGAGGTTTCTCTTTATAGAAATATTTTAGCCAATAAAAACTAAAAATCTGAAAGGAATTAATAGGTAGGAAATGACTATCAGTGAATGCTACTATCACAAAAGGAAAGTCAAAGGGATTTGCTGTACCTCCTTAAAGAAATAGTACATAAAGTATTCCCCCCTTATCCCTGGATTCACTTTTCAAGATTTCATTTATTGTCATCTAAAAATATCACATTGAAAACTTTGGACATAAACAATCCAATTGTCAATTCATAAGTTTCAAATTGCACATTATTCTGAAAAGCAGGATGAAATCTCTTCCCCATCCTCTCACTTGGGACGCGTAACAACCCTTTGTGCAGTGTCTTCATGTTGTATACACTCCCTGTCCATTAGTCACTTAGTAGCCCTGTGGGTTTTCAGATCAACCTTCCTGGTATCGTGATGCTTGTATTCAAGTTGCCCTTTTTTAACTTAATGACAGCCCCACTATGGAATTGTAGTGATACTAGCAATTCAGATATGCTAGAGAGAAGCCATAAAGTGCTCATTTAAGTAAAAAGGTAAAAGTTTCCCACTTCATCATGAAACAAAACAAACCATATGCTTTAGATGGTAGGTTTTAATCCATAGTAAGAAGAAATCTTTTATCCATAAAATTGTGAAGAAGGAAAGGGAAATTTGTGCAAGGTTTGCTGTGTTGCACCTCACACTGAAAGTTATGGTCACAGTGCATGACAAGTGGGAAAGACATTTAATTTGTGGGTAGAAGACATGAACAGAAAATGTGTTCTAATTGACAGCAATGTGTTACACCAGAAAACCTTGAGGTTATATGAAGGCATCAGCAAGAGATCCCCTGAAATGAGTAAGCACATTTACATAACCATTATTGTATTCTTATAATTGGTCTCTTTTATTGTTAGCTATTCTTATTACTCTCTTACTGTGCTAATTTATAAGTTAAACTTAATCACAAGTATATATGTATAGAAAAGAAAAACATAGTACATATAGGGTTAAGTATTATCTGAGGTTTCAAGCAACTACCGAGGGTCTTGGAAAGTATATATCCTGAGGATAAGGAAGATACTATATTACCTATGAATTATTTTAAAAAAACAAAAACAAAAACCTGGATCTAATCAGGACTCTAGATCTAACTACCAATTTATAGAAAATAGAGGAGACATAAAAATATGTAATGAGCCACTGAACATATAGTCATCAGTATCTAGACTTCAGAAATCTGGTGTTTTGAACAAAAATACCAGATTTGAATAAAAAGAAGTGATAGTGCTGAAGCCTATAGATTTAAAAGACTTAAGAGACCTATCAACCTATTGCAATGTATGGACCTTATTTGTATGACAATGTGAAAATTATAATATACATATTGACAGGATATTTGTTGATATGAAGAAATTTTTGTTAATTTGGGGGCAAGTAAGGAATGTATTGTGATTAAGTTTAAGAGTCCTTATATTTAAGAGATACATATTAAAATATTTACAGGTGAAACATCTCTGCTCTGCTTCAAAAGAATGCAATGAGCAATCAATGGGAAGTATAGAGAAGAAGATTTTTTTGGACTTGATAATGTTGAAGTTGGGTAGTTGATACATGGAAGTTCATTGTAACAGTCTCCGTAATTTTATTTACGTTTAAGATGTTTCATGCTAAAAGATTAAAATGTTTTAAATGGTGCTGATGTCAAATTTAGAAATGAGTTCTAAATTTTTCTATTTTAATTATTAATTTTATTTAGATATTAAATTCAGTTACAGCATAGTCATAAATCTTACTTTGCAATTGACTTCATTAATAACTTCTTGGTACTAAATCCCAATAAAATACTTCTTTAATGAATTCAATTTATTCTGTTCATTACCTCTACTCATATGATATGTGATATAGCTCATAATTATGAGCAGCTAATTCTGAAGAAAGAGTGAACCTTTAAACAATTAATTAACCTAATTTATATAGCTAAAGAACTAGGAATTGATTATAGTCCATTAACAGCTATATTAATAAATAAAACTGTTATAAATACATATGTCTGTATTTCACATTGAGGCTAAAATTATTCATGAAATATTAGTAATAATATTAAAGAATCAGGCATTAAACAAACTAATAGTTATCATTTAGACTTTATGAATTTTGAGAGGATAATTCATGAATTCGCTATTCTGTCTCACCTTTACATGCATAAACGGGCACACAGAAGCATACATGTATGCATTAGGTAAATTGTTATTATCCTTATATTTCCTTCAAATTACAGTAATGAGAGCCTGCTGTATTATATTCATATATGAGTGCTAAATATATTTCTATTTCTAGAAATCAGAGCTATTTTGTAAAAAAATAATATCAAGTTCCACAACCTAAATATTTACAAAAATTTTCTTTTTAAAGTTAACTGCTCATTTGTTTCAAAGGAAGTTGATACAGTTTTCAATGAACTATTACATTTATTTATATAACGTAAACTAGATAAACCCTAACCCTTTGACTCTTTAGATATTATTTTGAAAAAAATATAATTACCTGCAATTTAAAGATTTTAAAAACTCAAAGAACTGGTCTGCTAGTTTTAAACAATTTAATTAAGCAAGTGATCTTTAATCATGAAAAACAACTTAATTCCTTTAATTCCAAAGACACACTGTGTATAACCTGATTTTTTCAAACAATTTAATTGTACCTCTGCAGCTCTCAATGCTAGATTATAAGTGAGATTTGAAGTAAAGAAAAAGAGTAATTTATTTTTAATGATCATCAGTTAAACTCAGATGTGAAATTTCCTCATGCTTCTACCATTTACTCCCATCTTACTCTCCTTTTTCTTCCACTGGCATTCATATGTGTATATACACTTGCTCTAGCTCTCTTCTTTTGTCCTCTTCTTCCTTCTAAAAATGTTGATTGATGGAGTGATGTGATAAATATCTAGGAATGGCCCCCAGAGTAAAAGTAAAAGTAAAAGTAAATAATTCAGATCCCTTTTCCCACTTTGTGCTTTTTCTGAGCCTCTATTCTATAGTGGTAAATTAAATTTGGCTTCCCTGGGCCTCCTATATTCTAAAAAAGTTAGTATGATTGCTTAAAATAATTTTTTAAAAAAAGGACATATTGCTTAAGTGCAAAGAAGTGTTACCTCAATGAATGGAAAAAAGATAGTGTTTATCTCATTATTGATAATAGCTCAAAGAATCTGTGCTGGCCTACATCACATATTGGCTCTTACTTCCTTCTCTCTGTGTTAGAGTATATCAAATAAGTTTTGAAGAAAGATTTCGGAGATAAAACATGTGAGACTGCATCTTCAACTTTTCATTTACTGTATGAAATCTGAGAGCATGAAATCCTTTCAGCATTGCTATCTATCAGAATTTAAAATAAATGAGAAACCATCTCTGAGTGTTCATAATCTTCCTACATTCTTCATGAGAACAGTTAGATATATGTATTTCATTAGATGATGAGCAGAACACCATCAATTTATTGAACATCCCTGAAATAATATAGCTTATTTTTCAAAGGAACTCAGAGATTGGCAAGGACCAATTTCCAGGAATCAGCTTGGACTCGAAGCACATAGCTTGTCCTTGTTTCATAGCCCAGAGGGGCATTCACATGGCTAACCCCATGATGCTATTAATTCCAAACTTATCGAGAATTAAAGTATGATTTCTTGGTCATTTTCTTTACACCACAAGAAAAATAATTCTCTTTAAAAGGCACTGGCACTAGCAGAGTGTGTTGGTCATTTTGGCAAATTACTGGAAGATGGTTCTGACCAAAAGACTGTTCTGATACTTTCTGTGATTCTATCAGTTCTATTCCTTGAAGATGACAGAGTTGCTCTACTTATTACCTTTTTTCCCTCACAATGACTATTTTTTTACAAGCAATTCATTTATCAATTTATTCAACAAATTTTTGTTAATTCACTTAACAAATGTTTATTGAGCATCTATTACATAATAAGTATTCTCCCTGCCATGAGAGATAGAGCAATGAAAAAAAATAGATCCTTGCCTTCACCAACTTTAACCATCCAATAAGTGGAGATAGACAATAAAAAGTATTAAACTAATAAATATATAGCATTTATCTAGTAATAAATGCTGTGGAGAAAACTAAAGTGAGGAAAAGACCAGTGGAATGAGAAACAAGATATTCTAATATATTCCAAAGTGCCCTGCCCTTTACTCAATTGATTGTGAGCAAATTTATTTTAAAAAATGAACATCAGTGCAAAATATTTTAAACCATTATAATAATAAATCATGTTTTCTAAATAATCTACATATTAAATTATCTGCTTTTCCCTTAAATGTTCATAGCAGAATATGCAGCATGAGATGCATTATATCATTAAAAGTATAATAATCTAATAAGAACATAAATGAATGATTAAAAAAATGTAACACCCAGGGTTCTGACCTGTGGTAGTTCTTATGAACAGATCCCACGCTCAAACATGCTGGTGGTAGTTTGGGTGTTTTCTGTTCAGTTTTAGATGTTCGGCTTATTGTTGTTTCAAGTAATTTGCCAAAATGACCAACACAAAGGGAAAGAGAAAAGTCACCCTCCATATGTTTTCTAAGCCTTTTAGAAAACATGGAGTTGTTCCTTTGGCTACATACATGCGAACACGTCACATAAACATGCTGTGACTCTCATCTTTTTGAACAGTCCCTCAAGAAAATATGTTGCTGAATGTAACAAGGCCTTTCTGCTTTCACTCCCATGTGGACCTGGAACAGAGGGCAAGACGTACAGAAGCAAAATGAACAAAAGGGAATTTAGAGGCTCAGACAATAGACCAGACACTCAGGGCGGCAGGAAGACAACAACGTGTAAAGAAGGTAAGTGCCTGGGTGAAGTCAACAACCTGGCAGATGTTGCTGACCACTCATCATACTAAAGGGGTGTTGGCTCAAGTGTACGGAGGCCATGCATTTCAGCTAGGTTTCATTTGGACAAAATGACAGACCACAGCAGGGTTTGGGGTGCCAGTCCCCAGCTGGACTTGCTGCTTACAACAGAACTGCGGATAAATTGGATCACTGTGTGGACTTGACTGGATGATTTTCAGGTGAGTCACAGAAATGGTTGCACAGGACATTAGTATAAGGTGAGAAGAGGTTGAAAATAACTGGCAAATCTGTTGCATGACCGTTTCATGAGAACATGTCAAACATGTGAATCCCCTGATTCGAAGAGGAATTGAACTCAAAACAGAGGGGTTCAATTCTGTGAGTAGTCCACATCTCAAAGGCCATAGGTATTAGAGCATAAAACTTTCTGTATCAGTTAGCCAGGAAAAGAGACATGAAAAGAAAGCTGTGAGGCAGATGTGACACTCCTTTCTACAAGATATCACAAAAAAAAAGTTTTGTGGAAAAATTAACATTCTCATCAAGAACAAAGAGTATTCAGGAGGCCACCGTCTCCTGGTCACTTTCCTGGGTCTCAAGCCCTTCTGTGTTGAGCAAGAGTGTCTAGGGTGAAGATAGAGAATGGAAAAGACACACTGTAATTAGGCTGTGAAACAGATGTGGTAAAGAATGTAGCCATGGTTGTCATGAAGATAAAGATGGGAAAATGGGTGAGTGCAGGATTGTTGGATTGCCTACAAGAGTTAAAGAAACCTGAAGGAAAAGGGATATGACATTTTAGAAAATTTCCATGAGTTGGAATGTGACAGGGACTGAAGGTTGAAACCGAAAGTAGAAGGCCAATGGAATGAGGGAGTCAGGGAATAGAACAGGGCTTGAGGGTGATGGTTAGACACAGCAAATGGCTTGGGGTGAAGAGTGCCCATGGCCTGGCCAACATCAAGTGCATGCACAACTGCTGTGACTTATTGAGAGCTAATCCTCCCTCCCAGGAGCATTGATTAGGCAACTCATCTGAGCCAGTACAGGTGCCCAGATGTCGACTGGACCCTGCCTGGCCACAGCTCTTCTCTGGGCTTTTGCATGGGATAAGCCACTTCAAGATTACAGAAGAGCTGAGTGAACAGAGCCATGGAGAAAGAAATGCCTCCAGAGAAGAAGGTGCTTGGGTAAAAGAGTGGCTCTAGGTCTCCTCTTTGTCAGCCTAGAGACTTGGAGAGAAATCATGAATATCATTGAACCAGACAGTCATGGCAGGGATGGAATGAGAACCCAAATGGCCAGCTACCTCAGATTTGCCCCGGTGTCTTGCCAGGAGCTGAATGTCCAGGAAGAGGCAGGCCGATGACTCCCAGACCCTAGTGCTGGGAACTTTGTAGGCCTGGCCTCCAGAGTGAAAGAAAGCACCTGGAAGCACTTGGTCTGCGCCTTCCCTAATAATTGATCTCTTCATCCCTGCTAGCATTGAGGTGGTAAGCCAGTAATAACCGCTGTGATGGAGCTGTGAATAGAGGGCTTAATTCAATAACCAAGATTTCATTTATGTGTCTTGAACTTCATGTGAGTTCTCAAAATTTCTGCCTATAGCAGAGACTTCATCAGTATCACACAATGGAATGTCCCCGCACTACTGAATTGTACCACCTCTTCTCAAGCCTTAGCCCTAGACAGACCAGAGGAGCAGAGTGTGCACTCTCCACTGGCTTCATGGATCCTGGAGATCATGAGAGCCAAGGCTCAGGACATCTGCCTTGCCTCCTGCCAGAGGCCTGACCATTAGCAGCCAACCTATCAGGAGGCCACCCTCGTCTGCCTTGCATTGACCACTTTCTCCACTATAGCCATGTCTACATCTCCAATCTGTTGGTCTGAATACCACAGGTTGAAGCTATCAGCCATGATGCTTGTGCAGCCACCAGTGCTTAGTCTGAAAATGGGTGGCCACCGTAGAGCCCTGGGAATTTTGGTGCTGTGTTTTCCTGCGTTTCCAGCTGCTGCCATTCACCAGCTGAACACCTCACATTAACATGTGTAATTCTGGCCCTTTTGACCAGACCCCCAGCCTGCTAAGGGAAGAAAAAGATGTCAAAGAAAAAAACAGGGCCTTTCTGGTTTCACTCCCATGTAGACCTAGGACAGAGGGCAAGACATCAAGTTGCAAAACAAACAAAAGTGGATTCTTCAGCTCAGATAACTGACCGCAGATAGCCAGAGACACAGAGCCGCTGGGGGACAACAACATGTGTAAAGAGGTTTAGCGCTAGGATGACGGTCAAACACCAGGCAGCTGGTGCTGAGCACGCAACGTACTCAAGAGCTGTTGGCTAATAAGCTAGCACACCTGACATTTTCCTGAGGCTCCGAAGCCCCATAATTTGGCTAGATTTCTTTTGCTACAAATGACAGATCGCAGATGGGTTTGGGGGCCAGTGCCGAGTTGAGCTGTCTGGGACTCCTGGGAAAAGGCCGCATAGTGCTCTCATGGATCTCTGGGGCTAGTGAAGAATGCACATACTGCTCCTCTGATCTGGCCTGGGTAGAGGCTAGAGAAGAGATACTATGACTCAGTAGTGGGTGGCCACAGCACTGTGTAATATTGATGCAGTCTCTGCTGTAGGAAGGAATACTGAACACTCATATGAAGTTCAGGACACACCAATGCAACCTTGGGTATTGAATTCAGTCTCTGCTCATGGCTTTGTCACCACAGCTATTAATGGCTTTACTCCTTCAATGCCAGCAGGGATGAAGAAACCAATTCTCACAAAAGGCCCAGGCACAAGCTGCAGGTGCTCACTTTCAGGATGGGGGGCGGGCCTGCAATGATTCTGGAACTGGAGGGTCTGGGAGTTGCTGTCCTGCCCCTTCCTGGACAATCAGTTCCTGGCAAGATATCAAGGAACTGAGGGATATCCATCCATTTGAATTCCCATTTTCTCCCTTTTCTGATATTTCAATGATATTTATGCTTTAGTACTAAGTCTTTAGACTAACATACAGGGGACCAAGAGCCGCCCTTTCAGCTGAGCACCTTCTCCTCTAGAGATATTTCTTTCTCTGTGGCCCTGTCTTCACTTGGCTCTTCCGTAATCTCAAAGTGGCCAGGCTCAGGGTAGTTAAAATCCCAGAGAAGAGCTGTGGTAAGGTAGGGGCAGTTGTGATCAATTTAACAACTCTCGTCCCCTGGACTGGCTCAGGTGAGTTGCTCAATTACTGCTCCGAGGAGGGAGGATTAGCTCTCAATTAATCACACCTGTTGTACATGCACTTGATGCGAACTAAACCTTGGGCTCCGCCCTTCCCCAGGTTTTTGCTGTGTCTAGCTATTAAATTCAAGCCCTGTTCTTTCCCCTCACTCCCTCATTCCATTGGCCTTCTATCTCAGCTTCTATCTTCATGCCCCTTCTCATTCCAAACCATGGGAATATTCCGGAAGGCCATTCCCTTTTCCTTCAGATTTCTTTAACTCTCACAGGCAATTAGACATTTCTGCTCACCCATTCTCCCATCTTCATCTCCTTGACAACCATGGCCACGTTTCTTACCCTACCTGTTTCATAGCCCACTTCCGGCCAGTTTTTCCTGTCCCCCGTTCTCATCCTGGACACTCTTATTCCCCAAAAATGGTGATGAGACCCAAGAAAACATCCATCTTCTAGAAACAGGCCCTCAGTTCAGCCAGGAAGTGGCAGCCAGGGATAAGTTTCTGGGGACATGGAGTTTGGTGATGTCTCATTCAGTCTGGCTAGTGCTTCAAAAAGCAAGACCACATGTTCTTGCCCCAGCTGTGCCACCTTTAGAAAGGCATGCCAGAGTGCTGAGGAGACTAAAGAAGGCACAGGCACACAGTGTGCCTGATATTAAAAACTAGGTGTCCTCAAGGTCTTGGCTGGGATGCTAGTGTCACTCTGGGTGTCTTTCTGTATCTGAAACAAACAGACACAGCCACGGCCAACCTCAATGGCCCTTCCTGCTGTGGGAGTTGTGGAGCTGTGCTACATCCTTGAATGGCAGGGGAACAGAGTTCAAATAAGCACTGTTCAGGTTGTGTTATCTACAAGTCTGTGTGTGTGTGTGTGTGTGTGTGTGTGTGTGAGAGAGAGAGAGAGAGAGAGAGAGAGAGAGAGAGAGAGAGAGAGAGAGAGATAAAGAGATATGCGGCCATGAAGATATGCAGGCAGGTGGAAACGCATGAATGTCGGCATGTGTGTGCCTGTGTGAAGAGTTCTTGAGTGTTCAGGTACATGTTCAAGTGTTTAATGATGTGGCCATTTTGTGTCTTTGCTAACATGTGAGTGCAAATCAGCATTGAGCATAAAGCTTCCTATACATGTATCAGTATCCAGGTGAGTGTGAGTGGTTTATATATTTTTTTTCCCCACAGAATCCTGTTAACATTGGCCTGGGTTTGGTCTGAAGGAAGGGTGTAAATAGTGAGGGGTACCATCTTAGCTCTATTTTGAGAGTTTGCTTGGTGGCAGATGATAGCTGGACAGTTTGTGGAGGACACATCAGTAGGTGTGTAACTATCATATATGATGTCATATATGATATGAAATCAATATAAATTTGGATTCTCTCCACGCTTACATAAAGAATCTAAATTTCAAAATATCGAAGAACTGAATCAAAGAATTCTGCCCAAATGGACTTCTGTCCATATCACAGCCCAAAGACATTTGGTGGGATCTTTATGTGCTGCTTGCTTTCTCAGGTTAAGGGCAGAATCCACCTAGGAACTATGGCCTCCTCTTTCCAATGGGTGAGATCCCAGCATGGCTTTTGTGGCTTATGGATGTCCCATAGACCTGTGGCCAAAGCAAAGCCGAGGGCCCCAATGGCTAAGGAGGGGGTTTGTCTCACTTGCTTTTCTACATAGTAATTACAGAAGCTTTCCTTTCCTCTGAGAAAATTTCAAGCTTTACCTTTGCCTTTTCCTAAATGTTTTGGTGAGTTTCAGGTGTTTGTGGGAACACAGTTGTCAGAGATAAGCTTCCTTCTCTAGTGGTCTGCCTTGAAATTTGAGCAGTCTCTAACAGTCAGCTGTGCTCAGAAGGACCTTTTATCATCCATCATACAGTCAATCCCTTGGGCCCCTTTCACCCTCACCCACTCCCAATTCTCACTTCATAAGTCACTAGCATCTGCCCTTGAACCACTTATAAGGGTTTTCCTCACGGAGTCAGGACATCGTGGATTGTTCTTTATGGATTTGGAATTGCCTTAGGAAGGAATCATAGCAGAGTTTTAGACAGAGTCAAATACCTGACAGGGCAGGAAAATCCAACTGTTGGCAACTGCCTGGGTCTCACGAGCCATCATTTCACCAGACTTTAGGAGAGAGTGGCTTCCGAGTACTCTTTGTCCTTGACAAGAACATTCATTTTTTCACAAAACTTCATTTTCTGTTTGTGAAAATTGTGAAAAGGAGTATTGAGTTAGCATCATAGCTTTCTTTTCATATCTCCATTCCTATCTACCCAATTCATAAAGTACTACAATCTAACACCTCTGGCTTTTCCGAAGTTAAATGCTCTCAGAGTTGAAACCCTCTGTTTTGAGTTCAATTCCTCTTCAAATCAGGGGATTCACATGTTTGACATAGTCTCAAAAAACAATAATGTACCAGATCTGCCAGTTATTTTCAACTTCCTCTCACCTTATATCAATGTCCTGTGGTAGTATCTCTGTGACTTACCTAAAAACCATCCCGTCAAGTCTCCACAGTTATCCAAATTGTCCACAGTTCTGTAGTAAGCAGCAGTCCTGGCTGGGGGTTGGCACTTCAAACCCTGCTGTGTTCTGTCATGTTGACCAAATGAAACCAAGCTGAAATGCAAGGTTCAGTAACTTTACAGAACATTAAACATGTAATTTGAGACACATTATAGATATTGGTTGCTGTAGATATTCTAAAATAAATTGGGTTCTATTAACAATATATATTATTGTGTACATGAACTAATGGTACAGAATCATTTTAAAATATATGAGGGAAATAGAATACATCCTTTTTAAAATAATAAGAGAATCAATACTTTTTTCTTTGAATTTAAAACAATATCAGATGAACATTTTTGGATGCTTTAAATCATTTCAAATTATTTCATTTTATCAAGTCTTGATATTATGTATTCCAAACTAAAGCTTTCTGGACATCAAGCTACAGTTTGGCTATTTAAATACAATTAAAAGCTGTCTCCATTTTCCTCCATTTGTCTTCACCATAAAAGTGAAAGAAAAATTAAAAGTGAAAAATAAAGCATGGCAGAGTATAAATGGGAGTTATGAGATGTAAACTAGCTTTGTGGAAGCTATCAAAAAGACTTGAAAGGTGGCATTTACTATTTGGCAAAACATTTTCCAATACATCTGTTCTATCTAGACAGAGAAACAAAATCCATTGTTCTTTTTATAAAATTAAAAACATTTAAGCATTGAACTAAGGATGATTGGTTGCTGGAATATAGCAACAGACCCATTCTTATATTTTCTAAAATTATAACATAATAGTAAATACTTTAATGAAAACTAAAGAAGAAAAACCTATTGGGTTACCAGCTAACTTTTTGGTGACAGATAATGAGTAGGTTGGCATACCAAAGCAAAATAGCAATACAACAGAAAACCAAAACTTCATTTTGCATACTTATTATTTCTGTTTCCATGTTTAAAAAACTATTTTTCTGCTTATGGTTTTTTGAAAAATAAATAAAGAATGAAGGTGGTAAAATTGATCAAGGTTTTTTTATTCACTTTTGTCTCCACATAGATTTATATGTATTAAATCTATTGAATTTATTTTTATCCTTACATATCAATATATATTAATACTATATCAATATATATTAACATTCTATATTAATATCTTTTCAATGTCTTCATATTTATTTTCCCCAGAACCCTTTTTGTAAATGATCATGAATACTTTGAATTTAATTTATGTATATTGACATACTAATACTACTTTTTAACTTTAATCGCCTAATGTCCTGTGTTAGTAGTCAGTGCTAGTCTGTAATCTAACAATTAGACATCAGCATGAGATTTAACTAGCAAATATTTGGTTAGGTAAAATTCTTGTGTGAGAGAAACGATTAGGAAGCAGGGTAAACCTTCAAACCACATGCCTTCTGACCCCAAATGAAAAAGAGGGCAAGCAAAATCCTAGCCTGCTGTGTCTATTAAGTGACTACACTGTCATTTAAGTGAGCTTCTGCATGATGGGCAGGGAGTCCTCAATTCATAGTGACATAGCAGATAACTCATGTGTCTCCCAGGAAGGGACCCCCTTAGCATCTCTGCATTTCTCATTTGTTATCTGTAAGCAGCCCTTTGGAAGCATGAGCTTTATGTAAACTCAGTGATAGACTTCCAAGGACAGCAATAGAGAATTTGGTCAATGTGCTTCCTATAGTTGGAGTCACAATCTCACTGCTACCATATGATCATAATCTGATGTAGGGTTTCAGTAAATTACACAGTTAGATCTTTTGACAATTAGTTGTACTGTCATAATCAGAAAATACATTTTGTATATCTTCTGTTTAATCCAAACAGATATATCAAAATTCTAATAATAATTCAAACACATAATATTACATTAGAATAAAGGGATTCTTGCAGGTTGAGTTGGCAGGTGGAGTGAGCTCTCCATCTCACGGTCAAGGACTAAGACTCATACACACTGAGATTCATTTGCCATCTGTTTTAGAGGTGAATATCATGGGAAGGTCAGTACCTCTGAATAAATCATAGAGTCTAAATGTGAATATTAATTTGAATGGAAATGCAAGATCTCACACTGTTTATAAAAATTTTATTAAAGGCAGTTGTTTACAACTTCTCCAAACAAATGTGCTAGCAATATAGACATATTTTAGTATTTTTTAATAGAAATATATCAACATTGATCATTAAACTATTTGCATGGTTCAATGCCACACTTAAGTTCATTCTGAAGAATTCATATATTTTAAAATGCATTTTCTTTAAAAAGAAACACAGAATTGTTATTTCTATATATAGAAAAGAGGCAAATTCACTGAACATACTTTTATTAACTACTTGATAAAGTTGATATTTTGCTAATGTTAAGAAAAAATATTGTGTCCTTTTCAATTTCTAACATTATTCAAATTTAATACATTAAATCCAAAATAAGAATACTATACATGAAGTATCTTAACATTTTTGAAAAATTCAAATCCCCTGAGTGAAAAATCAATCTTATCAGTTTCCTATGAAAGTAAAAAATTCACCCTTTGTTTATTAATATGATTTGGTCTTGTAACAAATGAAAAAGCAAAATATTTATACAGTTTATATTTAAAAATACGTTTTTTTGAATCATTTTCTATTGATGAATATAAACAGAGTGGGTTTTATAAAGAACTATAAAGGAATAACAGTCCACCTCCTGATATGCAAACACAGAGAAAAAACATAATTACAATTTCAGAAATTCATGTTTATAGAATATAAAAAAATGAAAACAATATTATAACAAGGGAATGGTGAAAGGAAATGGCAAAAAAGTAGTTCTAGTTAACATCTCATTATTCAAGAGATTTAAAATACCCTATACACCAAGGACCATTGACATCATTCTTATACAAACTGTACAAGTTTGGACTTAGAAATATTTAATGAGTAAGTACAATATTTAAGGGAGAACTATTGGTCTTGTTTTAAACAATAAATAAAAAGACTCTGCAAACCATTACTATAATATAAATACTACATGCAGAGCGCATCACTGTTTGCTAAGATTACTTTCTATATTAATTTAGATTCATTGCCCAATGTGAGAGATGACTTTACCTGAAGATAAACTTTTCTGTGTTTTTCGGGCACTTCTAAAATCTTGCTTGGAGATAGAAAACTCTGTCTTTTTAACTATTGAAAGACTGACATTTTACACATAATATTCCTAAGTCTGGACTCATAAACCTACTAAATCAGAATTTTTAAGTATGATCCAAAAAATCTGAAAATTTTAATAAGTTCTTCAGCAAATTCTTTTGGTTTTAAAGTTTGAGAATCAATGACTAAGAGAGCATAGATAAACTCTATTCAGAACAATGAATGAAATAAACACATAGACATCCTGAATTACAGATGTAGTTTTCTAGACTCGAGGAATTGTGTATATTTGCAGGGCTTCCATTATTCTGTCCTCAAGACAAGGAAACTACATGGTTTTTAATAGAAGCAAAAAACTCTTAACAACAGTAAGGACAGTTTGGAAAGGATGTAAAAAGTAGTTTCTAAGCATTTGATCCTTTCTGAATTTTCTTATCTACAATCCATCTTAAAAATTCTGGGAGAGTCAGAATCTCTTTTCTGCTCTATGTCAATTTAATAAGGTTTTCCTCAGTGAAATATGTAAAATTAAATCACCCTTATAAAATTACTCCAAGGTTACAAATAATAAGATTTCTAGTTGGTGTATTTTTTTCCATTTTATTAAATTACCTTGTAGTAGTAAAGAAACCATTTTTTAATTGGTACTGATATGCAAATATATTGAATGTTAACATGTGAAACTAAATTAGAAGGAATGTAATAGAGCCTGATCAAATTCCAGTGTAGCTTAATAGCATGTATTTACAAACACTTTTATATATTAAACCATATGGCATATAAAATTATTATGTGACACATATAAATTAATTTTTATTATTTCATGAATGTATTAATTTAGTAGATTTTAAATTGTAGAATGATTGTGTCATCTATATGTAAAATGTCAAATCTGGGTCTAACATTTGAAAATTACAAATTCTGTTATTTTAGTACAGCCATTATTCAGAGGACAAAGATGTTGAAAAGAATTTAATTAAGAGAGATTTATTTTAGTATATATTTTCAAATAATAATAATCAATTGAAATCTTAAACAGATATAAACAGTGAATTAGTTTATACATCTATGATTAAATTATATGGTAGTATTTTGCTTATAAATTTTATAGAAGTTAAATTAATGGGTTGTTCTTTATATGCAAAGGTTTACTTATTCTATACAAGATATTTGGAGTCATTTTGATCCATTTTCTTCTTCCAAAAATGCAGCTGTTTGTAGTAAATCCTTACAATGTTTATGATTCAGCAATAAAAATATCAAGCCACAAATGGTATTAGGGAAGCTAAAGTATATACTGTTAAGAAAGGAAGCAAGTCCAAAATTACTACCTACTTACTATATGATTTAAACTACTTACATTCTGGAAAATGCAAAAGTATACAGACAGGAAAATTATCAATGATAGTGGAACCAGGGCATGGGAATGAAGAATGGATGAACAAGAGATTTAATTTGGTCACTGAAACTGCTCTCCCTGTATAATACAGAAATGGTGAAAATATGACATTATACATGCCTGTAAACTCCAATAGCACTTAAAACACAAAGAATGAAGCCTTGTGTAAAATGTGGACTTTAGTTAATAATGTGTCAATATTGGTTCATCAATTATACTAAATGGACCGTATTATTGCAAGACATGAATAATAGGGGAAACTGGAGGTAGGTGATGTACATGGAACTGCATACTGTGCTCAATTGTTCTTGAAATCTAAAACTACCCCAAAAAACAAAATTTATTAATCTTCAAAAATATTCAGCTGTTTTACATCTAAAATTTAGGGGTGGAAAGGACAGTGCAAACAGTGAGATAATGAAGCAATAACATTTAAATTTGATATCTATTAAAACTGAGGGTTTTAATTAAATTATTATCTAGTCTCTATTTAACTATTCATTTAGGAAATGATAAATTTCAGCCAAAATTTGCAGGATTTGTTAAAAATGGCCAATAATGCTCTTGGAGAAAAAATAAGCATGCTGACATGCTAGAGCTACTTCCTTCTCCAGAAAATGGACCTCGCCAAATAGGAGAGGCAGGTGGAGAGGGGCAGAGAGCCAGAATCTAAGGACTGCTGGGCACAGAGGTGCAGAGCTATAAGTCATGCTTGAGAGCTCAGGAATATGTCAG
>PVKZ01007850.1:0-19749 GCA_004027375.1 Macroglossus sobrinus | reverse complement strand
GCCACCGCGGTCCACGGCCACCACAATCCACGGCCACCGCGGTCCACAACCACCGCGGTCCACGGCCACCGCAGTCCATGGCCACCATGGTCCACGGCCACTGTGATCCACAACCACCGTGGTCCACGGCCACCACAGTCCACGGCCACCACGGTCCACAGCCACCACGGTCCACAGCCCCTGTGGTCCACGGCCACCGCGGTCCTGCGCAACTGGGTGCCATCACTCCTGGCCCCCACCCACGCTTGGCGTCCGCGGTCTGGACGTGTTGCCGCTGTGGGGTTTGCCGGGGCCTCGTGTGTGTCGGTTTGCTCTCCCCGGCAGGCAGATGGCGCTGGGCCTGTTTTCACGAGCCGCTGGCCATTGTCGCGTCTCCTTTAGTTCCTCGTCTGTTCAAGTCCCTTGCCGGTTTTAAGTTCGGTTACCTTCCCGATTGGTCAGCATTTTTTTGTTTGTTGTTTTGCTGTATAATCTGCATACGAGCTCTTTCCCTGCTGTAAGTTTGGCGCGTCCCTTCTCTCCGTCGGAGGCTTGTCCTTTTCATGTTTTTTTAAGGAAGACTCTTTGGCAAAGCCGAAGTTCTGGGAGGTCCGTGTGTGGATATCTTTCTTTCACAGTTTGTGCTTCGTGCCCCATTGAGAACGCGCCTGCGCCAGGGTTACGTGGAGGTCGTGTCGCCTTAGCTCCACGCAGCTCTGGGTCCCTCACGAGCTGGACGCGCGGGAAGCACGGGGGCCGTCGCTGGTGCTGGGCTGAGGAGGGGCTGCGTCGTCCGTGAGCTCACGGTGGCTTCTGAGGTGAGGAGAAGGGGCTGGAGCCTCGGGGAGGGCAGCGGGTCGTGAGGAAGGGGTGGCAGCGGGATCCGGTCACCCACGCGTGGTTTCCACGATGACACCGGGGCCCAGGAGGAAGGCTGGTTGCACTCCTCGGCCCCTCCTGCAGGGGGAAGCCCCGGCCCCTGCCCACGGCCGCACAGCAGCAGGGAGGCAGCTGGGAGTGACACCTGGTCCCGCCTGTCTGTCCCCGGTCATGCTCCGCCCCCCGCCACGCTCTGCCCCCTGCTTGGGGTTCACTCTCCTCCCTCGGCCAGCTGCCAGGCTATAGCCCAGAGCCACCCGGAAACTGCCCTGCCCGACACGTTTATCTGTCCCCTGGACAGACGCCGGGCCTGTCGGCTGGGCGCTGAGAGGACACCTCCTGGTTCCGGCCCCCAGCAGGGCACTGCGGCTCGCTGGTCCGCACCCCACGGGGGGCTGAGGCAGGGCCCTGTGCTGCCACCCCGGGGCTGTCTGCTCACGCCCACTAACGTGGCATTGTCCAGGGACATCAGGGACCGGCCGTGACGAGACGCCACGCTGAGAACAGGACCATGGCACGGGCGTGGAGGGCCAGAGGCAGCTGACGTCACCGCCTGTTTTGCGGGGACAGCGAGGAAGCCCAAGAGGGGTGGGGGGAACAGGAGGGGGGAGGCCTGAGAGAGTGTGGCCCTCGCTTACAGGACCGGGGCCCAGGCCACTGGCGCAGCTCTGCTCCCTCCCGTGACCTCCACCGGCCAGGCTGGCCACATCAGCTGGAGGGCACAGGTCCCGGAAGCCCAGCGGACGTGAACTTGCAGGTCAGCCTCGCGGCTGGGGAGGGTGGGGAGGAGCAAACGGAGGCTCCCTGAGGCGTGTCGTCCTGTGCATTGTCACTCCTCACTCCGTGGTGACTGGACATAGGATCAGAGGAGTGAGGGTGGGAGAGCCAGCTGGCAGGAAATAGCCTGTCCACAGAGGTGTGTGACAAGTCAGAGGACCGGAGGGCCAGGAGAGGCCCCTGGGCGGGCGGGACGGACATGCGGGTGTGGATATGGGACCCGAGACACCACCGTACGGAGCCCCCCATCTGCTCCCCCAGAAAGGCCACGAGGGGGGAGGGTGCAGCGCCCCACGGCTGCTCATCAGCCCGCCGAGGTCCGTGACGCCCGGCCTGCGCCGGAGGCTCGGGGCGAAGCTGCCTCGGAGGACGAGCGCCCTCCGCCTCCGCCTGGGGGTGCTCGTCAGTGGGCGCGTTTGGGAGTTGGGGGGCCCAGACGTCTGAAAAGCGTTCAGAGACATCTGAAGGCCGGGGCGGGGTGGGGGGGGACACGTGGCTTTGCTTAGGCCCCGCGCTAGCCGCCTTTCTTGTGGGATCCAGCCGTCCTCGCGCTCTCTGGTGGAGCCCGAGGAGCCGGGAGGGAAAATGAAAAACAAAGTTTTCGGGAATTATCGCCGCTTCTTTCCTTCCTCGCCGGCCTCTCCCTCCCTTTCAAGTTGACAGGGGAGAGGCGGTCCCCTCCCAGATTTTTTGCAAATGTGCAGTGGAGAGCTCACGCTGACCTGGGCTCCACATTTGATTCTGATTTGCGCCCGCAGTGTGATGACAAGCGGCCCCGGCTGATAATGGACGAGGCCGGGCTGGGCTGGGGGAAGCCCGCGGCCCCGCCATCCGCGCTGCCGCCGTGGCTATCACTCAGCCGGTCAGCGGGTCTGCGGGCCCCAGCCCTGGGGGGATGGGGGGCCGAGGAGCCGATCCGGGGAGGTGGGCGGGGGGCGGGAGCTGGTGACCATGCAGGCTTGGATGCCACGCAGGCGGACGCGATGGCAGGTAGATGGATGACGAGGAAAAGGCGAGGCGGGGATGGGAGTGTTGCTGGCTGGGGCGGGGCGGGGGGTGGCTGGCCGGGCGTCTGGCCCTGGCCCCTGCGGTGTGTCTGTGCTGGTGAGTCACGTCGCTTTGAGGAAAGGGGGCGACAGACACCCCTGTACCTCCGTTTTTGGCGACTTCAGTGCTGAGGGGGATGGGAGCACATTTTTACCTGAGAGGAAACAGAACTATCCATCCATCCGGAAGCGTAAGTAGACAACAAAGACAGAGCAGCTACGAAGCCTCTCGGAGCAGCAGTTTATAAACTGACCTCACGGCAGGTCATCGCGGCCACCGCCTGCGTGATGGCGTGTGGAAGGTCCTGATGCCCGGGCTCCACAGGCTCCTGAGAGGGCTGGCAGAGCAGCAGGGGGGAAGTTCTGAGGGTGGGCGTTAACGTGGTGGTAGAAGATGATGATCTTGACCTTGATGGTTGTTCAGGAAATGTTTGTTGAAAAAAATCCATGGATGGATAGATGGTTGAATGGGTGATTAGATGGCTGGGTGGGTGGACAGATGGGTGAGTAGATGGGTGAATGGATTGGGAGATGAGTTAGTGGATGGATGATGGATGGATGATGGATGGATGGATGAATGAATGGATGGATAAATGGATGGATAATGGATGGATGGATGGATGATGGATGGGTGGATGGATGGATGGATGGATGGATGGATGGATGGATGGATGGATAGATGGATGGGTGGATGGATGGATGGATGGATGGATGGATGGATGGATAAGTAGATGGATGGATAATGGATGGATGGATGGAAGATGGATGGGTGGATGGATGGATAGGCATATGGTTGGATTGGTGGGTGGATGGATGGATGGATGGGTGGATGGATAGATGGATGGGTGGATGGGTGGATGGATGGATGGATGGATGGATGGATGGATGGATGGATGGATGGATGGATGGATGGATGGATGGATGGATGGATGGATGGATGGGTGGATGGATGGATAGGAGCATGGTTAGGTGGGTGGGTGGATGGATCTCACCTTGTCTTGGCTCTAAAGAAAGGGATAAGATGTCTTCGTCTATATAAAGGCAATAAGTCTTGTCCTGCTTTCTTCCAGAGTCAGATAAAGCAATGAGCTGAGAGTCACGTGGGGTGACAGTGTGGTGATAGTGTGGTGACAGTGTGGTGACAATGCGGTGACCGTGTGGTGATAGTGTGGTGACAGTGTGGGGACCGTGTGGTGACAATAATATGGTGATAGTGTGGGGACAATGTGGTGACAATGTGGTGACAGTGTGGGGAGCCGAGAGTTTCTTTCATTTTGGAAAGTTTCCTGCCCTTATTCCTTCCAATTTTGCTCCTTCTCCCTCTCTTCCCTGTCTTGGACTCCAAGTACAGTGACGTGTGGCTTTTTCATCCTGCCTCACCTGGGTCTCGTCTGTGAGTTCCATCCTCTCTGCTCTCCTCACCTCAGCCTGGGTGTTTTATGCTTCCCCAGCTTCTGATTCCTCAGCCCACCGTGGTGATGAGCGCATCACCTGAGTTCTTAATGCTAGTGTTTAGACTTCCAAGTCTTCAAATGCCAGTGAAGACTCTTTATAGCTTCTTTTCCTCTGCTAAAACTTTCCATCGCTTCCTTGATTTCCTTGAACATAGTAATCACGGTTGTTTCAAATCACGAGTCTATAACTGCCACATCCGGGTCATCTGTGAGTCTGTTTCTTTGTCTGTTTTTTCTCTTGACCCTGCCTCTCATTTCGCTGGGTGACTTTTAAGTGAGTCTGAGGCATCGGGGACAACACAGCGCAGAGGCTCTGGATGGCGCTGCGTTCCTCCCGGAAGGGTTGGCTTCATCCTCTGATGAGTGAGCAGATTGGGAGGCAAACGACTGTAGCCCAGCCGCGGAGCGAGCTCACTCCAGGCTGGGTTGCAGACCCTGCAAACCTCGCTTTTCCCTGGGGTTCACCCCCCACTTCCAGTCTGCACCCTTCCAGGGGTGCCAGCAGAGAACTTAGGGTGTTTTGGGGACTCTGTTGATGAACCTTGAACATCAAGTTTTATCTCGTTAGGACCGTGATGCTCAAACCCATCTCTGATCTCCAGCAGTTATCGTCTCAATTTCTCTTCCTTTGAGCAGATTAAAGATTTGGCGACTGTCTCAGAGGGGATGCTGCCAAGGGCCGGGCAGTCTCTGTGTCTTTCTGAGACTTTGTCCTCTCGAGTGCTCGTGGCCTGAGGCACTCTGATGCCTCCAGATGTATTTTTAAAATTGTTTTTCTAGTGGTTCTTAGGCTGTTGGTCTGTTACTAACTTCTCCACCGTAGTCAGAAGCCCCGATGCCTGGAGGATGGATCACGGGAGCAGGATGGAGTCCTGAGGGACAGGGCTGCTGCTGCGGACAGGGGCCAGGAGGTGGGGAGGAAGGATGGACCGAGAGCTACGGAAGAGGGTTTGGGGCCACAGGACTCGTTGCCAGTCAGATGGAGGTGGCAGGAAGGGGACAAGCTGGAGCCGTTTTAGACTTGAATTTGCAGAGCCGCTGGTACACCGGGCGGAAGTGTCCAGGACAGCCGGAGTGCACGGAGATGTCTAGAGGGGAGACGGGTCCGAGAGGGTGAGGCGGCTCCAGGGCCGTGGGGAGAAGTGGCGGAGGGACCGGGCTGGGCGCCGAGGACCGGCTGTGTGCCGCGTGTCAGGGGCGGGGGGAGGCGGGGCTGAGGAAGGGCAGGAAGAGAGACAGCACAGGTCACATCTCGACGGAAGGAGGGTCCTCAGAGCAACGTCCCCGACGTCCCACAGAAGGCCCTACACTGGGGACTTACCAGTCTTGCCGGTGACGCCGGTGCAGACCGAATAGTGACCAGGGCCAGGGGCCAGGTCGGCAAGGTGGCGGGGGTGGGGGAGGGGTGGTCGAGAGGGGAAAGGTCAGTCCCTGGGAGAACAGACTGGAGCTGCCTGAGTCGGCCCCGAGCCAAGCCCATCCGGACAGGACCCCGCGATGCCGGTGGCGTCACAGGGCGTTTGCAGCTGGTCACGCTGACTCCGGCCTGCAGGGGCCCCGAGGTGCTCCAGGTCCCAGGAGGACCCCCCTGGGGCGCAGGAGCGGGCAGAGCAGCGCAGGGACCCTGACGGGGAGGCTCAGCCAGCGAGAGGAGGGTCGAGCCTTGTCTGATTCTAAGGCGAGGAGGGTCCAGGCCCCCCCTGCCCAGCCCCACACACCCCCACCCAGGAAGCTGCTGTGCCCCCTGGGGGCGACCCCCCCAGTTCCACCCCCCGCTACATGGCTCCAGCACCTCACTGTTCCCTGTGGGGACCCCCACTCACTCGCCTGGAAGACGCGGCTGAAAGCAATGTCCTTTTTTATTCTTATTTTTAAAATTTATTATTATTCTTTTTACACAGGATTTCAATTTATTGGTTTCCTCGTGATCTGTAACAATTCATCGTCCTTTTTAAAAACATGTACAACTTAGCGGTTTGTAGTATATTCACAAATACATGCAACCATCGGTAGGCAACGTTAGAACCTCTCATCACCTCGGAAAGTAACCCCCACCCTTTAGCTGTCGCCTCCCCGTGCCCCCAGCCCCCAAGCCCAGCGACCACGCTCTGCTGTGTCTGCGGCTTTCCCTGTTCTGGACATTTCGGGGGCCAGCGAGCTGCCTGGACTCACTCTCCACAACCGTCGGGGGGTGGTCGCGATCCTCATTCAAACGCCCCCTTCTGCCCCTGCCCCCACCTGTCCCCCCAGCTCAGCCTTCCTCACCCCCCGGCCACCTCCCCACCGGAGCAGGACCCCACGCAGGCCGTCCGCACGCGGGCGCCCAGGGACACACACTGTCCCCCGGGGTCTGAGTCACCTGGGTGCCCCAGGGCCCGGGAGCCAGCGAGGACCAGCTCGCGAGAGGGACCGTCTCTGTTTCCCCAGTGACGGCAGCTCGGTGACATCGTGGCGGTGGCTGGCGGTCGCCCGTGGTGTTTACACCGTAGACATGGGCAGAGGCTGCGAAGCGGGTCTGTCTTTCAGGCCGAGCCGCTCCCGGCAGCCTGGAGAGGGGGAGGAAGAGCGAGCCGGCTGCGGCCCACGGGCTGGATGCCGCCAGCTGAGGGGTCTGCGGGCCTGCCCGCCAGGCTCTCGTGCTGGGCGCCCGTTCTTTTATCCTTCGGGCCGGGGGCGGTTTATGGTTTTCATCAGGTTCTCAAACGCATTCCGACCCAGGGACCCAGGGAAGGCGAGGCTGCCGCCCGCTGCCCTCGGGGCCCCCCCGGCAGCCCAGCCCCTCAGCCCCTCTCCCCTGCGGCCTGCCGGCACCCGCGGGGGCATCCGCTTCCTGAGCCCAGCTCCGCCCTGCCCCTCTCCGGCCAGCACCTTCCCGCCCTGGGAACCTGGCCGCCGCTGAACTTTGCTGGGGCTGAACTCAAAGTCACTTCAAGACACTTTCAATTAAAAAAAAAAAAAGAAAGAAAGAGGAAAAAAGAGAGAGAGAAGAAAGGAAGGAGGTGGAGAGGGGACGAACGGAGCGGGCATTTTGCAATTACCCTTTGAAATGAGAATGTTCGGGCAGATGTTTCTGTTTTCATCCTGTCCTGCTCTCTTTCCAAAATCCACCGAAATTAGTGCCAAAGCCATTATTCGCCTAATCACGCTAATAGTTTAACATCCGATCCACCCCCTGTCCAGACGGCCAGGGTGAGAAGCCCAGCGCTCCGCAAAGCACTTCCTCCCCGCTGATCCCTTAATGAGGTGGCATCTGTTCTAATACAAGTTAAACATCGCAGTTGACTTTCCTCTCCCTCTGCCGGTCCTCCCTCCGGGTCCCGAGCCGGGAGATAAAGCGAAACACATTTGCCGGCCGGGCCGGAGGACAGGACACGGAGCTGCCTCGCTGGAAACGCGGCCCATCAATCATAACCTGATTACAAATTCGTCACCTTGAATCAATTTCTGTTCACAAGTTCAAAAGGCGCTCTGAGCTCGGGGCTATCTGGGACCTTCTCCATGTGGAGAGGATTAGCCTGCGATCGGATCTCCCCTTCGGAGGGGAGGCTGGCGGGGCTGCACGGGGTGGGGGAGGCGAGCGGGAGCGGACAGGACCGCGGCCGGTCCCCAGGGCACCCTCTGCGGTGTGTGTTGGGGGTGGGAACAGCCGCCCGGGGTCCCCCGTGCCTGGACGGGACGGACACTGACCGATCGGGGTGCTAGGGGGAAGGAGGGACACTACTACCTTGTCCAACTTTGTCCAGTCACACGGCGAAGGTTCCCTTAAAATAATCATCTTAAAGAGGTGACAGCGTGTATGTGCGCAAGCGCATTTGTGCGCCCACACACGTGTGCTTGTGCGTGCATGCATGTGCATGCATGTGTGCACACGTGTGTGCGCATGTGTCTGTGTGTCCGCACGTGCATTGTGTGTGTGCGTGAGCATGTGTATGTCCGTGCATGTGTGCATGTGTACACTCATGTGTGTGCATGTGTATGTGTGAGCTCACGTGCAATGCATGTGTGTGTGTATGCTCGTGTGTGCATACATGCATGCACACGTGTTTGCAAACAGTTGTGTGTGTGCATGTGTGTGTGTGTCTGCATGTGTATGTGTGGGCTCATATTTGTGTGCATGCGTGTGTGCGTGTGTGTGCGCGTGTGCATTCTCAGGCTTCTGCCCCCTCCCCCCCCGTTCTAGAACCTCACAAACGGCCAGGCCTGTCCAGCATGCTCTCAGCTTTGGCCAAAGAAGTTAGCTTGTCCAACCTGGACCCGGGAACCGCCTTCTCCTGCGTCGGGGGGATAAGGTGGGGATGCCGTGGGGAGCGGGGAGGCAGGAAATTCCACTGTAGGGCCCCTTCCGCTTGCCTCTAGGTCAGACACAGCTTTGAAGAACATTTCCTCTCTACCCCTGGAAGAGGAGAGAGAGAGAGAGAGAGAGAGAGAGAGAGAGGAGCCGGAGCTTGCCACCGTTAGTCCCTGTACCTCCTCCCTCTGTCCCCACCCTCGGCGGGGTCCCGAACGCGGGCGAGCCCCCAGCACCTGGCCCTTCGGCCTCGGCGTTGGACACGGAGTCCCCACGCCACAGACGGCGTGTCCAGGCCCAGGCTGCACCCCGGGTCAGCGCGCAAGGGCTCCCCTAAAAATTACAAACACAGCGACCCCACTTCCAGGTCCGTTCCCGGAAGAACGGACAGTGGGTCCGGAAGGGAGGTGCGTGCGCCCAGGCTCTGGAGGACAGCGTGCTCGTGGGGTGAGCCCGTTGAGAAGGACAGATACTCCCGGGGGCGCTGAGGCAGACGTGGGGCGGCAGACAACACGGGGGGTTGGGGGGCTGTGGGTTCCGGGGGAGGTGACTGGAGTCGCCCCCAGGGGCCGTGAAGCGTCAGCCCTACAGGGCGAGCAGGCTCCCGCATCCCAGTTCACGGCAGCGTGTCGTGCCCTTAAATATTTGTCGGGAGGGCGGGTCTCACGTTGAGGGTTCTTGTCCCAAAAAACAAACCCAAATGTGCTTCCTTCCTGTGTGTCGTCATCACCCAGGACACCCGGCCACCCCCTGACCATGCTCTGGCTCCCGCGGGCTCTCTGCCCCTTCCCGGAGCCAGCGAGTGCTCAGACGTCCCCTGCTTGGTGGCCACCGCATGGGGTCCTGCACCCCACGGGGACCGTTTCTCTACCCCCCTGCCCCCGATTAGGGGGTGTCAGGGTGTCAGGGCTGGAGAAGGCTGGGTGTCTCCTGCATGGTTGTGGGCTTTTTCCTTGGGGATTTTTTGCCTTGGCTGCTGGGGACCTCAAAACTGGATTCTGAGGTCCCTTCTTGGGGGTCTGAGGCCAACAGGAGCTTCGTGGGGGTTGTTTCTCCCCGTCCTAGTCCCGTCTCCTCCGTCTCGCCTTCTGCCTTGTACGGCTTTGTTCGTTCACTTGCTAGTTCTTTCTAGAACGAGGCACGGACGGATGCTGGTTGACAGATGGGCACAGAGACAGACAATGGCAGACGGACAGACGGACAGACGGACAGACTGCAGAAGCGCCAGCACCCAGTCCGCCCTGGGGGCCTGAGACCCCGGTCCTCCCCCGCGTGCTCGGCCGAGCCCAGACCTGGAACCCCCCTACTCGGGGCCCAGCCCAGTACCAGGCAGCTCAGAGGGGGTGGAGGCCAACACAGGGGCCCCTCCGGGGGTCACGATCCAGAGGGGGCAGGACGAGGGGTGGCCAGGGCCACGTAAGTTGGGGTGCCGATCGGCAGGACTCACCTACCAGGCCCTGGGCCCACGCAGAGGCTTCTAGAGACTTCTGAAATAAACGCCCAATCGGGCGGCTTCCTGAGAAATGTGCTCTGGGAAAGAGCCCTGGGCTCGGGGTCAGCTGCCTGCTGTCCTGCCCACCCCACCGCCGAGGACTTGCGTGCCCTGGGGGCGGCCACTTGACCCCTGGCCTGTGACACTGTGGCTCAAGGATCCGGTGCCACCCACCTCGCACACAGCTCCGGAGCAGAGCCTGGTGAGGGAGTCCCAGCGGGCGGGCCAGATGTCACCGCGTTTCCACCTGGGCTCATCTCCCCCAGGGGCGGGGAGCCCCCAGGCTGCTTCAAGGGCGGGGGTCCCACACTTTGTCCTGTCGGCCACCCTCCCTGTCCCCCGTCAGAAGAGAGGAGGGCGGAAGGTGGAGGTGACTCCCCAGCTCGCTGGGGTCTGAGGTCCGTTCCCGGTCTCACCGTGGGTGCCACGGGGCGGGGCGGGGGGCCTTGCCGGGAAGCCGTGACTTTGCGATGTCATCACCGGCAGGTCACGCTGGAGGGGGTGGGCCCCACCCCGAGAGGAGGGAGATTCGGAGGCATACATACGGGGTGGGGGGGAGCCCCCTGAGACCACGGAGGAGGGGGTGACAGTGCCTGCTGGGAGCCCGCCCCACCCAGGGCTGAGGGGACGGGTTTCTGGGGGTGTAGGCTGCTTCACGTGTGGTGGCCTGCTGTGGTGGCCTCAGGAATCAGAGCTGCAGCCCAGACCAGCAGCTGTGTGGCCTCGGACAGCTCACCCTGCCTCTCTGAGCTTCAGGCTCCTGGTTAGAGAAAGGGGAACTAACTTTTCCCTGCAGTGCAGTGGGGGGAAGGCTTTGGGCTGTGGCCCCCTCTGCCAGGGCGGGGCCCAGGGGTGCTGCGGCCTGGGCTGGGGCCCGGGAGGGAAGCGGGGTGTGGAGAGGTCACTCCACTCCCTTTGATGTGCAGGCATGAACACTTTGAGGCCGGCAGGAGCACTGGGAGAAAGCCCCCCCCCCAACTCACCGTGGATCCGGTTTCCACTCAGGGCCCCGCCCTCCGCGGAGCTGAAAGCGGGGTGAGCGGCTCCCTGGTGTCCGGGCCCACCCCGCTCCTTGGGACTCTGCTTAGTCAATGTTAATTTACTCCCAATTACCGGTGACAGCGGAGGGCGGGGTGGGGGAGGCTTTGTGCCACCCAGGCCTGGGTCCTTCAGAGTCCCATCCAGCGATGCGCCCCAGCGGGGCCTGTGGGCCCAGGGGCCACCGCCCAGCTGCCACGGGTCCCCAGGGCCACCAGAGAGCAAGCAAGACACTGCAAAGGGCCATCTGGGGACTCGGAATTCTCCCCCTGCCGCGGACTGGAGGGTGTCCCCCGCTTCCATCGGGTGGAGCCCTAACTTCAGATGTGACCGTGTTTGGGGGTGGGGCCGTTAGGAGGTCATCGAGGTTAGCTGGGGTCACGAGGGTGGGACCCGCCTCAGGGGCGCTGTCTGCTTCGGGGGGTGGGGGGACGCACGCCGTAAGCGGGGAGGGGCCTCGCCAGACCCCGCCCACACCCCCCTGCCTGGCCGTTCACGTCCAGCTGCCAGGACCACGAGAAAATGGGTGTCTGTCGTCCAGCTGGCCCCTCAGAGTCACCGGTGCCGGCAAACATGCTCTATGTAATTTCAATTTTCTGGAATTTACGGAGGCTTGTTTTCATCCCAGAAACGGTCTGTCCTGGCGACTGCACCGTGCGCACCGGACCAGGGGGTGCCGTCTGCCGTGGCTAGCGTCACGTCCCGTAAATGCCGGCCGGACGCACGTGGCAGAGGGCGGTGTCCAGATCTCCTGCCTTACGCAGCCTCCGCCCGGGGCGTTGAACCAGTTACCAGCGGAGACACGGAAACCCTCTTCCGTTCCCTTCTCTGGGAAGCCGCAAACCTGCTCTTCTCCTTGTCCGATACCTGGGCGCACGTGACTTCGCCCGTCTGGCAGAAATCTGCCATCGGTCCCCCCCAGGAGGGCAAACCCGGCCCCGGCCATTCCACGTGGCCAGACGCGAAAACCCCAACGAATGCGCCTTACCTTACTTTGCTTCGTTCTTCTGAGAAAAGTTTCCACACCTTTGGGTCCGAGCTGTCACGTCGCAGGTGCTCCGTCAACGTGGATGGCCATTCGTGAGTGATCAGTGCCCACCTTCTGTCGTACTTAACGTTCTCAAAGAACTTTCATGTCCGTCATCGCGTTTGAGTGTCACCGACCGTCCTGCAGGACGGGTCGGTCCGATTTTACTTGCTGGTGAGGAAGCCAAGATTTGCACACACCGGGCGGTCCTCCTGGTCTGGCAGAGCTGGGGGATGCCCGTCTGCTCGTCAGACTCCCACCCGGGGCCTCCCGCCGGGGCACCGCCTTCTCCCATGTCCCCCCATCGTCCCCTGCTCGGCCTGCCTCTCCGCTCTCCTCGGGGACAAGCCCCCGACATGCAGAGTCATCCAAGATCGATGTGACGGCCCCTACATCAGGAATGATGATCAGCAGGGTCCCCAGGAAAGCTGGCCATCTGTGAGTCCTATCGCTTGCGAAACTGTGACCCTAGATGACTTCAAAGTTCGTTCGAGCTGGGTGCAGGGAATGAGACCTTTAAAGAAAACGCCCGTGAGAGGCAGGTGGAAGGTGCTGGGAAGGGCGAGCGGCCTGGGGTCGCATGCGTTTCCCCTCACGCCCCCGAATACGCAGCTCCCCGGAATGATACAGCCCCCCGTCCACTCTGAGAACGCGCGGCCAGCGCGGACTGGGTTGTCAGAAATGCCACAGGAATGTCTCGTACATGGGCTCCACGTTCAGTCGGACCGAGATATTCCATTTCAGCGGCTTCAGGTTTTATAAAACTTGCAAAAAAAAAAAAAAAACACACTTTGAAACGTTCAAAGGCGTTCCCGCGTCTCCGGGGTAGCAGGAGAGGACGCAGGTGGGCCGGGCGTCCTGAGCTGAGGCCCCCCTCGCTGCCCGTGAGCGTCGGGGTTGGGGGCTCATCCGTCTCTGTCGGGGGCAGCGTTCCTGTTGGGACCCGCCCCAGGGCTTGGCTTGGCCCCGAGGCTGCGTCGAGATCCACGGGCCGCCAGGAAAGGGGTGGGAGTTTGAAAGCAGCTCTGTGCTATCTTGACTATCCATCGTCCCCAGATGGATATTTTTGAGCAAAGGAATTAAACCAGGAAGGACTCGAGGACTGAATGCATTCGTAACTCCACTGACTCGAAATGGCTTAAGCAGCAGGTGGACGCCGACTGCATTCGAGACAGACAGACAGACGGCCTTCTCTCCAGGCCCACGGTGGGAATGGAGGCGACTGGGCTGATCTCACCCACCGGGTCCCCCTCCTGGGGAGCCAGCCCAGATGGTCCCAGCCCCTGGAGGCCTGTGCTGACCCCGCCAGTGCCCCACCCCGCGAGGGCTGCTGGGCCCACCACACCCCGGCCCAGTCGGAAGCGACCCAGCCCGGTCTGCAGATAAAGACCTGACCCATTCCTATCTGAGAGCTGGGGTTCGACCAGGATCTGGCCCCAAGTGAGGCTTCAGTAAATAGTCATCCAGTACATTTAAAGATTAAATACGGGTCCATGTAGACCGCAAGAGTGATTATACATCTGAATGGACATGCTCTGTTTCGCAAAATGTAGAGAAATGAGTGTGTGTTCAATACATCCCTTTTTGGACCCCAATCTACCGCCACACGAAATAGGATAATAAAATAATATTAATGAACATGTAAATAATTGTAACATATGTTCAATAAATTGGGTATCTATAATAAATTCATTATTCGTTTATAACAAACTTGTATGTGTGTGTGTGTGTGTGTGTGTGTGTGTGTGTGTGTGTATGTATTTCTCCTCTCCCTGGGAAAGAAAACCTGATAATTCTACCAGTTTCCACTGGTTGCACTTGATTTATTGGATTATTTCTTACATGTACATGGACGACGTGGGACTTAAACACATCTAACAGAAGACAGACAGCCTTTCTGGCTATTACGTGAATAGGAGCCCATTCGAAACAGAAAGCTGAGACCAAACGGGTATCAGAAAGGGACTGCCTGAGTCAATCTTGTCTGCATCACCGGCTACATAATGAGAACAGTGTTAGCCTCGCCTGCGGACGGGGCCGTCACGCGTGTGGTCAGCCTCCGTCTAAAGGAGACCAGGTACTTCTCGGTGGCCCCTAGAAAGCAGCATTTTTCTTATTTAAGATGATGGGACTGACGGCCGCATAAATCACGGCACAGGAGATGCTCCTGCAGCTCCGGCTCCCTTAACAGCAAACATTTGTTGCACCCCGCGTGTGCGAGGGGGGGATGTTGCACCCCGCGTGTGCGAGGGGGGGCTGTTGCACCCCACGTGTGCGAGGGGGGGCTGTTGCACCCCACGTGTGTGCGAGGGGGGGGCCTCACGGCCGCACCCCGGGATCGGGGCGCCTGACAGAGCGTTCATACCGCCGTGGGCCCCCCCCAGAGCCGGTGGATCGCGGGTGACAGGTGATCGGAGAGCCTCGGCTGGGTGCTTTGTGGCATGTGGCCATCATTTGGGGGCTCCTTCCTGAGTTTCGTAAAGGAAACGGAACGGCTGGGGTGATCATCTGCCTGGGGTTTTGTTTGTTTGTTTGTTTCGTTGTTTTGTATTTGTTTACTTCTCATTTTCTTGACGTCACAGAAACTGACCCATATCCATTTCCTGGTGGACTCCAGCTTTAAGAATCTGATCAAAAATAAGGAAAACTAGCTACTTCATACTCGTCACAATAGTGAAAACGATGAGAAATGGCTTTTTTTTTTTTTTTTTTTGAGAAGCGTCCTCCGACGGAACACCATTCGGCGATGTCAGACAACATCGCGAGGCGCTGGAAATAACAGGACAAATAGCTAAAGGGTCACACACTGTGGACACACCACCATCACGTCATTAGGAAACACGGCAGCTCGTGCTTCGCAGAAACCTTACGTGTGGTTACTGTTTCTCCTCTTTCGGCTCCCGCGAGGCGTTTGTGGGGTGATGAGAAGTGGGCGGAGTCTCTCCTCTGGGGGAACATGTGACCTTGGGTGGCCCCTGACGGCTCTGGGACGCGTCTGAGTGTCCCCACACAGCAGCTGACACACAGTCAATGTGTTGAGAAAAAGACCGTGTTTGCGCCTCCTCGGCTGTCGCTAGGGGATGACAATTAGCCGGGCTTCCTGAGGGCGGTGAGTGGCAGGGGACAAGCGCCAAGGGACAGGCTGAGTCCTCTGCAGGCCAAATGGAGTTGAGATGACGCTTTTTATCCTTTGCTAGAAGCAGCAGCCAGGCCCGGCGGGGGGAGGGCCGAAGCCTGCACGGAGCTGGTCCCCGCGACAAGGAGGGCTGTCCCCCCAGGGTCCCATCCGTGGGAGCAGCGTGGCGGGCTGGGGGGACCTGCGTGAGGCCCGGTGCCAGCAGGCGGCGAGGAGCCTGTAGCGAGGAGCCTCGGCTCAGGCCCACAGCACCGGCTGGTGCCCGCAGGTGGCGACCAGGCCCGGTGGGGGGCCCCCAGGGGTGACACGAGGGGGGTGGCCAAGGGAGAGAGGGGTCTCCCTGGGGAGTGCGGCACGCGCGAGGCGGGCGGCCGGCCGGCCGGGCAGCAGCGGGCGCGGGGCTGGAGTCCCCGCTGTCCGGAGGCCCCGTGTGGCCTGCAGGGCCGGCCACCAGGTGTGGTGGGAGGGCTGCGGGCCGGAGGTCTGGCTCCGGGGGGTGTGAACGGAGCGGCCAGCGGGACCAGGCTGCGCCTAATGAGAGCCAGGTGGGCCGCACCTCGCTGCCGGCGGCACCCCCGCTTTGATCAGCACCGAGGGCCTCGCGTTCCCAGGACCTCTGCCCTGTGCCCCGCCCGCAGCCCTCACGGCCACCCCCTGCCCTTCAAAGCCGCTCTCAACACTAGCCCCAGGGCAGGCCGGGGCGAGGCCAGGGGCGCGGGCAGGCCCGGCCCTCTGTGCTTCACCCCCCAACGGTACTGCAGCACCCCCACACGCCCTGAGCAGGCAGGCACCCACGCCCCCCGCTCAGACGCACACCGGACAGGGAGACGCTCTCCCCACAGCCCTGGGCTCCAGTCGACCCCACAGGGCTGCCCGCCAGCCTCCCGGGACCCGGGCCTCTCGTGGGGCCTTGTCGGAGACGCCAGGGGGAGTCCTGGGGCTCAGACGGCACCCCCAAAGAGCCCCGCATCACTCCGCCCCTGTCACCACTCCCCTCTTGTCTTCCCTTCTCTTTTATTTGGTTCCTTTTCTTGATTTAAAAAAAATGGAGCTTAAAAGTCAACTTTCTCTGCCACAAAGTGGGGGGAAGCCGTGTGGGAAGGTGGGGGGCCCTGGCCTGGGTGAGGGGGGCCGTGCAGGCCTGCCAGGGGCTGAGCTGTGCCTGCGCCTGGGCCTCGAGCCCTCCCCGCCCCTGGGTGAAGCCCCCGTGGGAAGCCCCCGTGGGAAGCCCCCGTGGGAAGCACTCCACCCACCGCAGCCGGCCTGAGGACAGAGGGAGGGGCCACGAGCCAAGGAAGGAGGGGGGCCTCTAGAGCCAGGCCGAGAGTACTTCCTCCCAGAGCCCCAGACCGAACAGCTGCCCACCCCCGGCGGGACTGTGGGTCTCTGGCCTCCAGAACCACGAGATAGTAAATGTCTGTTACGGGAGCCACAGGTTTTGTGACAACCTGTTAGGGCCACGAGAACGAGCTCATACGGGGGGTTAAAGGTGTCGGCGTAAGGGCTGGCGGGCACAGAAGGGGCACCCCCTGCCTTCGCTCACTCAGGGTCTGCGGGCCAGTGGGGACGAGAGGCCGGGGCCCGGGCTGGGGGTGGGGAGGGCGGACTTTGCAGCTTCTGCCCAGACACAGCTCCCGAAACACAGCCAGTCCTGCGGGACGTCTCCTTCAACACAGGACTCTGGCGTGGACTTTGAGATCAGGGCGGGCGTCACCGCCCAGCTCCAGGGGCGGCTTCTAAGAGCTTAACCAGCACGTTCACCCAGGGCGAGAACACGCGCGCCTCCTTCACGAGTCGTCAGGGCGATGGGCTTGCCGTCCACTCATCCTCCGTCTCTTAAAGGGGACTCTGTGCACCCGGAGACGCGGGCAGCGCCCTGCTGCCCACTCGCCGCCCGGGGCTCTCTCGGTTATGCAGGCCGCGCACGGATCCGTCTCGTCCCGCGCCCTCACGCACCGTCCGGACTCGCTCTGGAAAGTGAACAGCGGAGTAGACGCCGCGTCAGCTGAAAAGCCGCCACGGTCACACGCGCCCTGCAGAGGCCACCCCCGGCCGGGGCCGTGGGGACCGGCAGGCGGTTCACGCCAGGGCAAGGCTACGCAGCCGCCTGAGTGTGACTCCGAGACACTCAGGGAGGGTTCGCGGTGCTCCCGGGGTCGAGTGGCCCGCAGGGCTGCAGAGACACTGCATGTCATGGGCTGGATGGCGCCCAGAGAGGCGAAGCCTCACCACGCCTGCGGGGCCCGGGGTCCCCGCCAGCTCAGGGAGGCCCGGCCTGTCCTTGGGGTCTCCTCATCCTGGCCACGCAGCCTGCAGCTGCCGAGCGGGAACCGGGCGGGATGTTGGGGGCGTCAAGGGCAACTGAGCTCAGGCGTAAGCCCAGCACCGCTGCAGGAGACCACAGGAGGCAGCAGCCCCCGCCCCTGGGGACCCCAGCATCCCCGCAATGCCCACAGGTCCCCCAGAGCAGATGGAGACATGAGACCCCTACATGGGCCGGTCTTAGCCTCGCCTCTGCGGCCTGGCCTGGCCTGGCCAAGTCCCGGACGCCCAGCCCGCAGCCCCACGCCCAGCACGTGCCGCCCGTGGGGCCCAGTAAGATGGCGCTGTGGGCCGAGTCGTGTCCCACCACAGAATTCCCACGGCGAGGCCCTGACCCTCAGAACGAGAGTGCACTCGGGGCCCAGGTCTTTGCGGAGGTGATTTAGGTCAGACGAGTTCGCCAGGCTGGGTCCTGATCCCCCCTGACCCGTGTGCTTACAGGAAGCCTAAACTAATGAAATTGTTGTATAAAGGTCATTTAAAAGAAGAAAGTCCTAGAAAGACGATTATGGTAAGAAGGGGCAGGTGCCAGCACCTCCCAACAGGTCTGGTCTGTAAGGGGGCGGGGCCGCAAGCCACGCTGATGGGGAGCAGCGGGAGCAGGACAGGGCCCGGCAGGGACCAGGGTGACGACAGCGGGGGAACGTGTCCTTCCAAGTCAGGCTGGGAGGTGGGGGGAGCGGCCGAGGCGGCTGTGGGTGGCAGAGCCGGGGTCTGAGCCGCGTCGCCGGGCCACGGGAGCGAGGATACCCACAGGTACGGACGCCGAGTTCCGGGGAGAGCGGTTAACAGTGCCTGACAGTGCCGCCTGAGCGCGGACGCGGGGCGCTCGGCGGTGTCCGCGCTCCGTCTGACCGCACTAGCTGTCTTTACCCGCAGAGTCCTGGGCAGCGCCTGTGCCACACTCCGGGCTCCCTGTGGCTGGGAGTCACGCCCAGGGGACGCGCCCCGTGTCCTCGCTGCACCTCCGCCAGGGGACGCAGGTTACGTGCCCCGGGAGCTCCGTGCGCTGGCCCCCGGGGCCGGGCACTGTGCTGGCTTCACCCCCACGTATCCGCGGCCACCAGCAAGCGGGTGCAGCCTGGTGGGACGAGAGGCTCAGGGAGGAGGTGTCGCTGCGGGAGCCACACAGCTCAGGAAGAGCGTACGCATTGCCCCCCACCCACCCCCCACGCCCCCATCCCCCCATCCCCCATCCCCACCCCCATCCCCCACGCCCAGGAAACGCTGAAGGAGAAGGAGCTCGCAGAATCCTACCCCGAGCGAGCGCGGCCACGAAGAGCAGGCCTCATTAATTAATGACCGGCTGTGTAAGTGCCGCTGGGTGCGCGCTGCCTGCGCCTCTGTGATGGGCTTTCCAGACCGTTTTGGCGCCAGTGGCCTAATGTGGGCGCGCTGGGCCTGCGTGCCCGGGGACCCAGGGCTTCATCCATCACCGGCCCCCGCCACAGCCCGGCGGATCGATACCTGCTCGCGCTGGCTCGCTCGGCCGCTCCAGACATGCGCCCTGCCCGCCGCGCTCGCGGTGGCGGCTCTCCCGGGGTGCGGCGGCTCTCCTGGGGTGCGGCGGCTCTCCCGGGGTGCCAGCATCTCTCCCGGGGTGCTGGCATCTCTCCCGGGGTGCCGGCGGCTCTTCCGGGGTGCCGGCATCTCTCCCGGGGTGCCGGCATCTCTCCCGGGGTGCCGGCGTCTCTCCCGGGGTGCCGGCGTCTCTCCCGGGGTGCCGGCGTCTCTCCCGGGGTGCCGGCGTCTCTCCCGGGGTGCTGGCGTCTCCTGGGCTCTGGGCTCCCGCGGGCAGCGGGGGCAGCCTCCGTGGCCTGGGCAGGGGCTGCAGGTGGCGCCTCTGCGATGTGACCCCCGCCGGCCTCCGGGGTCCCCTCCCTCAGACCCGGCTCCCCTGGTCCTACGCGCCTGCCCCTTGAGCAGACGCAGGGGCTCCCCGGGCTTGCACCCTGCTTCCGGCCTCTGTTTCCCTGAGCTAGAACGTTAACATGTCCCCGTGACGGTGGTCACCTGTCCCCAAGGAGGAGCCTTGTCACCCAGTGGCACACACCCACAACCTGCTCGTGCACCTGTCTCGCCCACCGGGTGCCCAGGTGGCTTCATCCTCTGGGGGTCCCCAGGGCACGGAAGGTGCTCAGTGGACATGAACCCCGGACCAGTCAGCAAATGTGGGCCGGGCGGGGCCACAGGGAGGGGCCCACGGAGACCCCTCTGGGAGCAGCCGCTGGGCAGGCAGGAGACACAGCCGAGAGCGAACAGCTGTGCTCACCCCTGTCCTGGGTGGACTCGTGCCCCCACCCCCCGCCCC
>PVKZ01007849.1:0-19801 GCA_004027375.1 Macroglossus sobrinus | reverse complement strand
GTTTGCCAACAGCTTTGGGAGGAAGCGAGAACACTGTGTGTAGCTGTGTCTGTCCTTCATCCCAGAGCTTGCAACACTTTGCGGGAAGGGCTTTCTGGGGCGAGGGGGGCGTTCAGTAGCGGTGACCTATTCTTGCCGGGGCCAGCTTCTGAGCGTGCTGGGACACGTGTTACCGCTGCACTCCTGAGACCCTTTTGTTTCCCAGGGGCATGCCCCTCACTGCCCCCTCCCACTCCGCCTTGCTTCCGGCGGCACATGGCCTTGCTGATGAAGGACAGATTGATGACCCCATTATCTCGCCTGGCAGTCATACCATTATGACTCGTAGTAAATCGATGTCACCCCGGGTTTTAACAGTTCCTGAATCCGGAAACTTTTAAGTTGCTTAGTTTTACTCTGAAACACCCCATATGGGTCCAGTTTACACATCTGGTTCCAGTGCCTCCCCATCCCCCACCCTGTGGTCTTATAAAAGGCTTAACAATGCCTACCTGGTTTGAATCCTTCCTGTGTATGGTGTCCAGGTGTCCACATGTATAGACAGACAGACAGAAGGGAATTTATAAGATTGAGCCACAGGTGGACAGGGTTGAGAGCATCTATAACTTGGGCCTACCCAGCCCCTCACAGCCCCTTACAAACCGTTTTCCAGCCATTCATTAAGGGAGAAGCCACCCTTTGTGAAAGAGGACTAGAAAAAGGATGAGAAATGCAACATTTGGACTTGGAGGGCAGGAAAAGGCTTCAGAAACACAAAGGCCAGTCTCATACTCCTGTTAGTATTTCTCAAAAAATCCCATGGGATTTTCAGAGTATATTCCTTCCCATTCCCACCCACAGGCCTCACCCCCATAAAAATAAAAATCTTACCAGAACTCTTAGGTTGTTAAAGATAAATATGAACATCAAGCAAAATTACTACAGCAATAAATATAAATGCTATCACTATTTAAGCTCACCTCACTTTCTTTTTTTTGGGGGGGGGGGCTTGTCCTTTACTGGCTTTTAGATCTATCTGGATTAAAAGTGGTGCCTTCTCAGGCACCCACCGGTAGGAAGATGAGAAAAATATCTGCGTCTATACATAAAAACTATCCAAGTCTGGTCAGGCATGGGGTAGGACTCGCTGCTCCACCCCCAAAAGAAGGTTGAGCCCTTTCTGGCATTATAATACATGGAGTTTTGCCAAATAAAACTTTTTTCCAAACTCCATTCTGTATGTGATCTCAATTCAGACTATGAATTTTTGATTCAGGATTTTTTTGGGGGGGGGAGAAAAAAATAAAATAATTTTAAACATTACAGGTACCTACCCTACCCCTGACAAATGGACACCGCTAAACGGTGTGTGGGCTGCATTTGGTGAGCTTATTGAGCCTTATCACTGTTTCTGTATCTATGTGGTGGGAACAGCTTGTTTACCAAACAAAACCTGTGTTTTCCTGGTGTTTTCTGGGGGTTGGTAAGTAGAGACTCTTCTCTTAAAGGAAGAAACCTTTTGTCTTTTGAAAATGAGGAAGGAAGGAAGGAAATGGGATCATGTAATTGAATTACTCTTAAGAGCAATAGGAAGACTTAGAAGGGAAGGTAGGCCACTGTAAGATTCTCTCACAGATTATCCTATCTGTAACCAGATAGTAAACTGGAGTTTGGCTTCCACCTGGGGTGGGGGGGGATGGGGGAGGGGGAAGAGAGTGGCTTAAATCAAGTTCCTTAGCATGATTCAGCAAAATGCTCTCCGGCTCAAGGTGAAGAGAGAACGCCTAACTTCCTAATGCATCACCCTTTAACAAGGAGAAATAATATCCTGTTTCATTTCTTCTCAAAAGTCTCCACTGACCCTTAAAAGGATCCTTCCCAGAGAATCTAAGGCCTGGGTTTTACTCAGTTGGACTATTTCAAAAGATATATGTCCCGACCCCCCTTATTGCCCTTTACTCAAACTTAAACATACCTCACGCCCCCACAATCTAAAAAATTCTACATCTTACTATAGCATCCTCCATGCTTTTTGCTAGGCCTTTTCCTGTCCTGCAGCTTTGGGGGTTGAGTGACAAAGTTGAGTGACAACGTCTCTGGCTTTGTTCTCTGTGCTTCAGGACACTTGGCAAACTTGGGAGAGGCGAGCTTGGCTCCAGGCTGAACTTGGTTATCTCCAAGATTAGCGTCCTGCTTGACTGTTGTCCGTCCTGCTTGACTGTTGTCCGCAGCCCAGGGGAGTGTGGAAAACTCCCTTTTCAGTTAGAGAGGGAGGTTTCTGTCTCCAAGGAGAAGAAAATGGTACTCCATTGATTCTTGGTGACTCAGCTTGAAACGTGCTTTAAAATCTATGCAAGTTTAACCAGAGGCCACAATGAGGTAGATGTTAGTATTTGCCCAAGAATCTGTAGTTCTAGAAATCCACACCACAGCCTGTCAGTGTTTTCCCTACTGGGCCTGAAGCAAGAAGACAAAGAAACTGCGAGTGAAGAGAGAATAGAATTTCCGAAGTCCTGTCGTTGGGTCGGGGGACAAATATTGGGTGTCCTGTTTGGCAGGTTAGGTCAGTGGAGCTGTTTTATAAAGGATTTTATATCCATTCATTTCAGAGAAGCCACTGTCAGCTTGGATTTTGCACATAAATAGAGAATAGGCGCCTGTTGACTTCAGGTTACATAACCTCGTTATTATTGCAGTCAGGCATTTGTTGGAGTTCAGGGCCCATGAGGACACCCATTGTTGGAGCTGCAGATCACACGGCCTGTGTGCTTAGAAAAACATGTAGAAAAGGGAAAGAAGGAACAAAAGTTATTTCGATGAGTTTGAGTAGCACGGATTTTTATGAGCTAGAAAGGGGTCGATCTGGCTGTGGAGTTTTATTAAAAGAAGCCACCCTGAAATTACAGTCTTAAAATATTTGTCATCTTGAATTTCATATCCTCCTTTGACTGGGGCTCTAAACATTGGCATTTCTGGAGATAAAAAGATCAAAAGATCAAAAAGTATTTCTCAACCAAAAAAAAAAAAAGTGTAAAAGGCATGGCCCTCATACACACAAACTTGAAACAGAAAGTCATTTTTGATGGAGGGTTTGTGGCCGCTGGTCCCACCCGATGCCGGTGCTAACCCTCTGGTTCAGCCGCGACCTGTCTCCCTTCGTCTCAGGTGGGGCATCCTCTTCTCCCACCCCCGGGACTTCACGCCAGTGTGCACCACGGAGCTCGGCAGAGCTGCCAAGCTGGCCCCGGAGTTCGCCAAGAGGAACGTGAAGCTGATCGCGCTCTCCATAGACAGTGTGGAGGACCATCTGGCCTGGAGCAAGGTACGGCTGGCGTCCACGGGCGCGCACTTGGCGGGGATGAGAAACCAGCTCATACGTGACGGAGCAGCTTGCGCTTTTTTCTGAGGCGAAGGTGCAAGTAAACTTCAAGATCAGACTTCGCTGGTCACTTGAAAATCTGACTTGGAGTGCAGGATGACCTTCACCTTGCTGGGTCGCTTGTCAGCCCTGACCCTCCGGGGCCTCGCAGCAGCATTCAGCCCGGCCCACCACTGTCTGCTCCAGGCTTTTTCCTCTCTTAGCTTCCAGGACGTCCTCTGGCCGTCCCTGCCCAGGCCCAGACTGAGCTTTGTCACCTCTCCACTCCTGATTCATGCGAGGGTTGCCCGAGGCGAGGGTTGCCCGAGGCGAGGGTTGCCCGAGGCGCATTCTGCGGACCCTTTGCCTTTATCTTCGCTCTCCCCCCTCGGTGGGCTCCCCTGCTCACTCCCAAAGCCCATCATCTCTAGAGCACTCTCTCCTGACTTCCAGGGGGCACGACCACTGCCCCTTCGGAGTCTCCCCTGGAATGTCCCGTCCTCTCAAACCTGGTATGTCTAAAACCGGGCTTCGGTTCTTAACCCCAGGATCTCACTCCTCTGAGCTAATGGCAACTGCATTTTTGTAGTTCCTCAGGCCAAAATCATCCTTATTGCCTCTGGTTTTTTCACATTGCACATGATTCATCAGCAAACTTACCTGCGCTGCCTCTAGACTACCCAGAATCCCATTTGGAACATTCCTTCCCCAGGGATCTGTGATCTGCCCTCACCTCTTCAGGTCTCTACTCAAAGGACACGTCTAGGGCTGTCCTTGGCATCCTTGTCTGAAATTATACCTCCCCTCTGTATTGTCCCTCGCCTCCTCCGATTAGCTTTTCTCCTCCGCACTCGTCCCTGTCTGAAATACTCTGCACATGGCCAGTGCCATCTGTTTGCTTCTCCCCACCAGCGTGGAGGCTCAGCAGGGCAGGCTCCTGCTTGGTGCACTGCTGGCACAGGGCTGGGTACGCAGTACTGGGCGGGTGGGCCAGATCTGTTGAACGAGCGAACTGAGGGAATTGGCTACTTCCAACAAAAGGATTTACTTGGACAGTCAATGTGGTGGTCTCAACTTAACTTGAGAACGTTTTAATGACTTTGCTACAGTGTGCTACTATCTAATGATAAGTAACTTTTGAGAGATGCTTGCTGTGTACTAGGCACAGCCTCAAGCATTTCACATGCGGTTGTATAAAAGGTGTAGTTCTGACTCATGAGCTGGCCACCCAGGGCAGTATCCCTTGGCCATTTCAGACCAGTTAATCCTAAATGAGATTAGAAGAAAAGTGAAGAGCCGTGGTCCCTCACCTCTTTGGTGCCAAGGACCTGTGTTCCCATAAGAATCTAATACCTAGTGATCTGAGGCGGAGCTGAGGCGGTGATGCTGGCGCTGGGGGGCGGCTGCAGATACAGACGAAGCTTTGCTCACCCGCCCACCGCTCGCCTCCTGCTGTGCAGGCCGGCTCCTAACAGGCCATGGACCGGTACCAGTCCACAGCCCGGGGGTTGGGGACCCTTGGTGCAGAGGACAAAAGGGAAGAGTTGGAGGGACTTGCTGAAGACTGCCCTGCTAGAAAATGATGGCATTGTGATTTGAACCTCAAACCAATGCTCTTCTTGATATAAGATGATAGAGAATAGGAATTAGCCTGACGGAGGACAGAAATAAAGCATATGGCTCTTGGGTGTTCGTGGGTGTAATGTAACGCCTCCCACGTAGGTGTGGCAGGGTTGAGAATGGCTGCGTAGCAATAATTAAAACAGATAGCTGAAGGAAGAGTGTACAGCCCATCGTATAATGACTTTTAAGGTAGAGGAGCACACCCAGGTTCATTGTAGCTCATGGGCTGCTTTAGAATTTTCAAAATGATGATCGCCTCACATAGGAGACCAAGTCCTTACTGCCAGAACCGTGCCCAGACGCCGGCAGATGGTTTATAAGGAAGCATCACAGTGCCTCTCGCATGACACCACGCTGGTGATTACCTTAGCTGACTCGATAGGCGGCCAGTGCCAGCGGGAGGGACGTCACGGTAATAAAATGAAGGAACGTGTTCACGTCTGCTGTTATCCATTTCCAAGTTCGTACATCGCGCTTTCATCCCACAGCAGGGTCTCTGCGGAGAAAGCCACACAGGCCCTGTGTCTGCTATGCCCTCGGATCCTGTTTGCTTTAAGGCTCCACATAATAAACAGATCTGATTCCAACTTCAAATCCTGTCCCACGACTCCCTCCCCTCTTCCCAGACAAGCTCCTCGTTCTCCAGCCCGCATTTTACACTGAGACTCGCCCACATGCTTATTCCCTCTCCCCAGATTTACCTCGGCTTGTCCGTGGAGTACAGGCCAGCATCTGCATTCTTGTGTCTGCTTGACGTTTTGTGAGGTTTGTTGTTTTGTTGTTGTTGTTGTTTTCGTTTCTTAACGTCTGTCTCACAGTAGCTCAACGTCTGACTCGGATGCTTTGGGGGCACAGACCGGGTCTGTAGAATTATCGTCGCATGTGCCATAGTTTCCAGGTGCGGTGGCCTGAACCAAGCCATGATTTCCGACGGGTTTTCACTGACGGAATTCCGAGGACGTGCACGGTTGAAATTTCTCTCTCCTCTTTTTCACCTGCACTGCAGGATATCAACGCTTACAATGGCGAGGAGCCCACAGAAAAGCTGCCTTTCCCCATCATCGATGACAAGCACCGGGACCTGGCCATCCTGCTGGGCATGCTGGACCCGGCGGAGAAAGACGAGAAGGGCATGCCCGTGACCGCGCGCGTGGTGAGCTGCGAGCGCCCGCCCTGTAGTCGTGACGAGTAAATGCCCGAACCACCTTGAGGACACGAGGGGACTCTCTCCAGTCAGGGGATAATCGTTTGGATGCGATCTCCTTGGTTACCAGTAACGCTCATGCAAAATTTTCACCTCGATCTTTAAATTGCTCAATTGATAGCTTTTTTGGAAATATACATAAAATGCGCAGTTGTCCAAAGAAGTCACCTAGGATTGAGGGATCTTCTACTGCTCTCCCCACAGTCGTGGGTCGGGGCCTTCGTAAGGTGGCCCTGGTTTTGAATTCTCGTTCTGTCCTTCCTCACCTGAGAACAGAGCCCCTCGCCTGCAAAAGAAGTCCAGCTACTTGAGGACCAATATCAGCTCCCATTAGTATGATTTTTATGACAATCATCCCTACTTCACGCAGTCCCTTCCTGAGACCTTCCCTGCATTCAGCTTGCATGTCAGTGCTGCTTACGAGACAGTCAGAACCACATACCATTCCTTTCTAAGGTCAGGAAAATAACGTGGACACCGCTGTGCGCCTGAAACGGATTTAATAGTATGTGTCAACTGCAACTGAAAAAAAATTAATTTTTTTAAAGAAAAATGACGTGGAGAAGAAAAATATCGTAGACTCCAGCCACCCGGACTAAGTTTGGTGAATCAATCCAGACGTCTGGGAACTTCCTGTCGAGGCGAATACCGAAAGCCTGAACGAGCTCTTCCTGACCTTCACGTGTCTGTGTGTGTTGCAGGTGTTTGTTTTTGGTCCTGATAAGAAACTGAAGCTGTCCATCCTGTACCCGGCCACCACGGGCAGGAACTTCGACGAGATCCTCCGAGTCGTCATCTCGCTGCAGCTGACCGCGGAGAAGAGGGTGGCCACCCCCGTGGACTGGAAGGTAAAGAGGTCACGAGGGCAGACGCCCCGTGCCCGGAAGGCCCGTGGGACTCCTGCCTAAATGGCCATCTTCAGGCTGTCACCAAGGACATGCTGTAAATACACGGGGAGGGATTTATTTTTTCCTCATGGCTGAGTTTAAGATTTGTTGAGAGACCGTTTATTTTCAAGGTCTTTTAACACTTTTATATATGAAACCCAAATTTCCCATATTGCCTTCTAAGTTTTAGATATTTGGACAGATGAATTGGTCAGAATGATTCCTTTTCCTAGTAAAAGGATTTTTTTGAAGAACTTGAACCCTTCCCTGCTGGCAAAATATTTACAACAAAACTGAGCTTGGCCACTGAAGTTGTGGCTCTAAAACAAAACTGTTCAGTGTGTCCGTGTCACGAAGCGTTTTCATTTCTCTTGGGCGTCAGTCTTTTACACAAACCCACGTAGAAGTCGCTGAAACTGTTTATCGACGTTTAATCTCTAGGATTTCTGCTATATATAGGACACGGAGGATACTCACAGGAGTCGAGTGTCTTAATGACGCTTTATTTTTAAACTATGGCACCTGAAGTCCTGGCTTTGTATTTTCTGATGGCAAGTTGATTAAAATTTCTGTGTCCTTTCATCAAACCTGCATTATGGAGCCCGGATCAGCCTGGGAAGCGCAAGGGCTCCTCGGTGGCTCTCCTTAGCACGCGTCGCTGCTCTTCTGCAGTGGCTTCCCGGCCTTAGACCTGACTGTGAGATTGAACTTGACCGCTCTCAACGTCTTTCCGTCTTTCCGTAGGATGGAGACAGCGTGATGGTGCTTCCAACCATCCCCGAGGAGGAAGCCAAGAGGATTTTCCCTAAAGGCGTGTTCACCAAAGAGCTCCCGTCGGGCAAGAAGTACCTGCGCTACACGCCGCAGCCCTAGGCCCCGCCCCCCGCGGCGGGGGCGACGGTGCCCGCTCCGCACGGGCGGCCGGCGAGGCCAGCTGCCCCTGGCGTTCCCTGCAGCAGTTCCGTAGCGACAGCCCGGGGTGACCGCAGCCACGGCCGTTCGGTTGCTCAACCCCTGGCTCATTAAACGAAAATAGCACTGGGACCTCCATGGGAGTCTGCTCTGTGCCTTCACCAGCATCTGTCCTGCTCGTGCATCTCAGCTCTCTGGCTGGCTCGCTCTGAAACACGTTCTGTATCTGAAACGCACGTCTTGCTGCATCTCCGCAGGGTTTGCGATCCGCGTGGTGGAGGCTGGTGATGGTTGCAAAAGCCTGCTTTGCTCCATCGTGGACTGGCCATAAGGTTTTTCAGTTTGTTTGTTTTTTTTTTTTTTTAGCTATTCTAGTCAAATCCTCTCTCTTGTTATGCATTTTTGGGAGCAGCAGAACTTGAGCTTCCTCTGCACATCTCTCAGTTATATAACCCAGAAAGTCAGTAACCCCGATACTCTTCCGTCTTCAGTGTCTTGATCACAGCTAAGGGAAAACACTTTCCAGTTCTGTACTTTTCCAGTAGATAACTGAAGTGGGGAGAGCCAGGGGGAGGGACCTTTAAATATTTTGCTAAAAGAAAACTTTTCAATAAATTTCTTATGCAAAGAGAGAAGCCTCAGAAAGGCTCCACTTACCCTGTCGGGAGACGAGCCGGCGGTGTGAGCAGGACAGTGCCCCGTGCCTGCCACACGGCACTTCCAGGAGGGTGTCGGTCTGCTCCGTGGTGACAGGACGACAGAGACGTTTTCTCATAGGACGCTTCTTGCTGGAAGAACGGGTCTTTTCTGAATTTCGCTCTTGTTGGGGGCGGGGGAATCTAGCAAATCCTTTGTTAAAACTGGATCTGACAGTTCTGTCGTCACATTTTGAAGTACTGGTTTATAGACACGTGTCGTGAGGGCACAGCTTCCTGGCTAGGAGTGGCACTGAAACCTCTCTCCAAAAACAGAAACGTTATTTGCATAGAACGGAAACGGAGGTGCAGCCGAGGGGACTCGTGATTTTACTACATCTCCTGGCCCACACATCACATGCTGGGTCCCTGGAGTCCCCTGAGTTTGTGACTCAAGCTCTCCTTACCTGATGCCTTAAAGCGATTGCTGGGTTTAAGAATGTGAATCTTGAGGATGATGGTACATCTGTGCCTGTCTGGAAAGAGTGCTAATTACTCTGAACTCTTGGTGCTCGTGTGCTCCAGGTGTAGGAGGAAGTGCCCAGACCTGGTACGTCACTCACGTGTCACCCTGTACGAGTCTATTAAATGGAGTAACGTGCAGTATGCTCCCTTCTGCCATGTGTCGGAGAGGTCACTAAGCCTCTGGTTTCCTTGATTTCTCCGCGTGTAAAATTTGGGTGACGCTGAGAAGGTTGAGAATGAAGGTGGAAACGCCAAGTTTCACAGTGTCCCAGGGGAAGCTGGTCTAGAGGGCTGGCATCCTCCCTTCTCTAAGTCACAATACGTTTCCCGGTAAAGAATTGATAGTAGTATCTAGTTCTCTTAAAGCATTTCCCTCCTAATCCCTGGCTCCATCTCCTGTCACCTCCCTGTTAGGGTCCTTGCTGCTCTTTTCCCTTAGCTGTTGCCGCCTTTAGTCCTTGTCTCTACCCACATGGAGAGTGGGGTAGAACTCAACTACCCCCCCTACGGGCAGGAATTGGCATTGAGGAGAAGCTCGTGGAGGGTGTAAGGAGCCAGAATGACCATCGAAATGGCCAAGTCAAGATGCCAACTGGCATAAGCGATTTACTCCATCTGACCCCGCCCTTTGGGGCAATGCACTGGGTAAAAGGTCATGAACCACCTTGTCCAGATGGTCCAGAAATGGGCATGTGATTCAGTTCCTGTGGACAAGAGACAAGATCACTGGAGTTTCTAGAAATATTCTTTCTCGCTCTTGAAACAAATTAGAAGCCTTTTTTCTCTCTCTTTTTTTTTTTTTGTCTTGTCTTAAAACACGAATGAGAAAACATGAAGCACTGTTTGCAGATGGGAGGCGGGGACAAGCCATAGCGTGAGACTCAAGGTCACAGCAGAATGGAGCGAAAGAAAAACCCCGACCATCTTCCCTGAGTTTGCCAACCGCAACTTCCTCAGTGTTCAGCCTTCCTGAGCTGGGTTTTCTGCCACCCGAGGCCAAAAACGTCCAATAGATACGTATGGAATGAAGTCCTGTCCTCTAGTCACAAATACACGGGAATGCACCTCCCCTAAGTGTAGGGCAGACTTTACCTCCTACGTGGGGATCTCAAGCTTCAATATGCATTAAACGGCATGAGGAGCATTAAAACGCAGAGCCCAGGGCCGAACCCAGAGACAGACTGACTCTACAGGGGGCCAGGGGTTACTTTATAACCACCCAGGTGACTGATGCTGGGGCACAGCAGACACTGCACCTAATATCTGTCCCCGACCCCCGCTTCTTTACTAAAAGCACCCAGGTTGTATTAAGGTTGGCAAGGTGAGGTGCCAAGTAAAATTCTTCTTAAGGTGATAGGTGGCCACATGACAGTGCTGCCTGAGGGTGAGGTCCCTCCCTCAGTGAAAGGCAAACCCTCTCAGAGGGGAAGCTGCCTGCCCTGCTGGAAAGCACACAGGCTGTCTGCAGTTACCGATGATGCTTTGCTACTGGGAGAACCAAAGCCACCAGCCAAAGAAGAGGCTACCAGGAGCCCGGGCCCTGTCCTGTCCTACCTACATCTGGTCACATCAGGAAAATGGAGCCCCGAGTGACCCTGCCATGGTGGCTGCGATTCACACCAAATATTTGCTGACACACAGGCCACTCCGAGAACTACTGCCCTACTATGCTCGGTCTCCAGAAGGTTCTTAATAAATAGTTAGACTTGACTTTTGCGTTTCCTTCCGTTCTTTCTTCTAGTGTGGTGCTCCGTGGAGAATCTAGTATTTTTTCCAAAGTCTTGTTGGAATTAAAAGTAAACATGGGTTCTAAATAAACGAACCATGAAATTCAACTTTATTTGAAATGAAATTTCAATGACAACTTAAAAGTGCAAATTGTACAATGCGAATTGTTCATTTCTCCTCTACTCTGCTTTCGGTAACGAAGAGGCTTTTCAATATCTACTAAGCTGGGGAAAAGGAGGAATAACTTTTCAAAACGTCAGGAAGGCACCCAATGTAGCAATATCACGAATCAAAATCATAAACTCTGGGCTTTAGACAGACAGCACTTCATCGTGGGATGCTGCCGACAGTCTGTATTCTGCTATAACCTGCTCTCGGCCAGACGCCGGGTTTCATCGGATAGGCCGGGAGTTTTGGGGTGCACTACCCTGAAGCATTGACGAGCATCTCAAACATTCTGCAGCTACTTAACATCAGACCTTCACAGCCATCCATCGGTTGCTTATAAAATACACGCAGCAGTGAATTGCTTCAGCAACTTCTAAGGAACGTCCTTGCCAGATGAGAGGTGACCCTTTGGCACTGGAGAGCCAAGGTACAGGCTTAATTCTCAACCTGACTTCACAGATCACATGAGTGCCATAAGTGTGCTTTTCTACAAGAGGGTCCAGTTTCCAACTAGAAAAGAAAGCCAAAAGTAAAATATTAGACGGACCATGCCAAGAAAAAAAAATTAAATAAAACCAGAAAACTTAGGAAAAGTTTCCATTTCCTGATCCTCTCTAAAAGACCTTCCACATGGAGGACTTGGAGTGACAGCTTCTGATACGTGTGCGCCTCCGCGCCCACAAACGCCACCTCGTAAAGAGACGCCGCGTTAACTCAAAGCCGAGGAGTCTCTCTTAAGGGAAAGACAAACGTTAGGAGAACTGGATTCCAGCGAACTGTGACTGCAGGGTAACTGGCAAATGGGAAGGAGAATTTTAGTAAATAATGGGGCCTGGGAAAAAAACAGTGAAAAAAGAGGAACCCGATTACATGGTTCCCATTTATGAAACGAGTTTCCCTAAGAACAAGGAGAGGGTGACCCCCTCCTTGGGAAGGCTGCCTGAAAAGAATTAAGTGGCTTTGTTTGAAGGGACTGTCAACCATCCGCTGGATCAAGGCGACATTCCTTCCCCAGGGAACATGCTGCCGGCCAGCGTGGTTGTCAGCCCCGGCCGTGGAGGGGCCAGAGCTGCTAGCGGAAGGGCCCAGGGGGTGGGGAAGTGGGGGGCTCGAGGCTACACTCACACACTACATCGTGTTCAGAGGGCACGTTGATTTGGGGTGACTTGGCCACTGGAGGGGAGTGAGGGTGCTGAAGGCCCCCGAAGCCTGCTCCTGGCAGCATCGCTGCCACCTGGCCCGTGTCTGCACCTGCCTAGCACCCTACCTCCCTGTCAGAGCTGCCTCCTTCTGCACTCGGCAGTGGGCTCGGGCCCCAACCGAGACCCCCAAGCCTGCAGGTGACCCTCCTCCCCCCACACTCGCCTCCACTCCACCCTGGCCCAGGGACCAGCCCCTCTCTCGCCCCAGCCCTAGGCTCGGCGTCCAGCTCATCTCAAACATTGCCAAGGGGGGAAAAGACATCGAGACAAAACCCAAGAGATGCCACAGTAAAATGTTTTGAGGTCTCTTCTGTCTTAAAAATTCATGCAAACGTGCCATCCTACTCCATAATGTTTGTTTCACTATAAAACATGTAAAATAACCTGACCGCTCACTGAGTTCACGTCTCCCTTTAACAGACGTTCAAGTGAAACGGATACTCTGGGAAGACGCCCACGATCAGCCTGCGGCCTCACGTGCCCCCCGCACGGCACCCACACATCCGTGGAGGACGCACACACACACACACACACGCACGCACGCACACGCACGCATGCCAGAGGGAGAAGCATCCACACGCAGATGCTAACTAACAGCTGGCTGGCATGGACGACGACACAGGACCTGCCTCGTCCCTAATCCAAGAGATCCCTACTTTTTGAACTGAACCTCAGGGGGAACGGAGAAGGAGGAGGGACTGGGAGAGAGGGGAGATGGGTCAAAATTACCTCTTTGGAAAATATTCAATAATTTTCATTTTTAAGTAATTCAGGCGAGCTCTATCCCAATTTCTCCAAATTAAGAAGTGGCCACTAAGAGTCCCTTTTGCCGCCACCCACATTTTGCTCTTCGACCTCCTAGCTTACTTTCACGGTAGGAAAATCTAACCAAAGTGCCGAGGTTACGGCCTTGGCTTTTCCAGTCACGTCCTCTGCCAGTCACGTGAGGACCAGCGTTGACTGAGCCCGTTCAAATACGTGCATCCAACAGGAACACTAAATCGGGAGTTTGACAGTAAAAAAGGGCCGGCGACTGTTTTGGAATGTCAGTGTGCTTCCCGCCTGGAGGCGCCCCCTCTCCTCGTTCCTGTAGCACGGAGCAGAGAGCTGGCTGAGTGTCAGCAGACGACCCCGGTCCGCCATCGTCCCCGCAGCTCCCTCCGCCCGGATCCCGCGTGTGACCTGCCTGGTCTCATCTGAGCTTCTCAGCCCTCGTGTGGGACTTCTGGGAGCCTATTAGCAAGCCTCCTGGACGGAAGGACATCAAGGGCCCGCGTGCACCCTCAGTGACTGTAATTACTGAGTGACAGTCGACGTGCACCTCAAGCCACCCGAGCCGTGGCAGCGACCGTGGTTTGGAATAAGTTCGCTGAGCACGGGTCAAGTTCCATATTCCGTCTGGTTGCTGGGAGCAAACCAGCTCTCCAGACCTGGGTCTGTCCCGTCCCCATTCCCGAACTGAGCCCAAAGGGCTACGTGGCTCCAGCCCACCGGGGCAGGCTCCCCGCACCACAGCGAGGGTGTGCGGGGAGGGAGCTGCTGGGTGTCGGTGTCCGCAAGCGCATGACGTCCCCGAAGCAATGTGGCTGCGGGTGGGCCTGGGAGCGAGGACTGGCAATAAAGCCATCCAATACCCCCAAATCGTTTTCTTCAGAGTCAAGTGAGCTGTACGTGGATCGGAATTCCTCCTCAGCCAATTCCCCTCCGCTCGGGGACGGCCCCTTACCTGTGGCCTTGGAGTCAGTTACTGTTGGCGGGCTTATTAGACTCCTGGATGAACAGCAGCTTGCTTAAGTCCGAAGTTCCCTGAACCTGGAGGAGGAAACGGCCAACGCGTCAGAGAGCTCGGCTCGGCTCGGCTCGGCTCGGGGAACGCAGCGAGCGGCAGGGTGACGGGCCGGTGGAGAGCCAGGCGAGCAAAAGAGCCACCAGGGGACCGTTCTGCAAACCGCAAAATGTCTCAGCCCTGCACACTCGAAACTGACACCAACGTTGAGAAAAAAGAAACGCGCACTCTTCGACCTCCCAGCTGGCGGCTCCCTAGCCTTGCCGGAGGAATGACACACACCGGCCGGAACCCACGGAGGCGCATCCAGCCCAAAGCCCATCGTTTTCCTTTCAAATCCTTTTCAGCTGTCGCTTCAGAAAGTCCTGGACCAGCCGATGAGCTCTTCCGCATATTTATAGGCACCGGAACGGAAGGCTCCCCGCTTTGCTCGTATCAATGGGCTGGAAATTCCCAGCTCAGAGACGGAGTCCCCACCCGATCACTCTTACGCCAATGCCAACGCCGAGGCTGCAGGGCCCCGGGCCCAGGCTTCCCGCAGGGCAGATCGGCCTTCTTAGCGTTTCCGCCCACAAAACCCGCCCTCCCGGGATGTCCGTCGCAGGCCAGGAACGACCCAGCCGTCCTTCCCCAGCCCCTCGTGTCCTCGAGTCCTCGCCGCTCATCCTCACACGCACATCGGGAGGTGACTGCTGCCGCTACTCTCATCTCACCGGTGAGGGACCCGAGGGTCGTGAGGGACCCAAGGGTCGGAAGGCGCCTCGCCCGTGCCCACACCCCTCCTGGGCACTGGGGCCAAGTGTGAACCCCAAGCGGGCCAACTCCAGACCCTGCGGTCTCCGCAAACGGAACTGGGCGCTGCCCCTGATGCCCCCGGCCCCACCCACCCCTTCTTTCAAAGCTAAAGAGATTTCTGCTTTCTATTAAAAAAATTTTTTAAAATTTCTTTCATTCTCTGAATCGTTGAGAGGTGCAAAATAAGACTATTACAAAAGGGGCACATGTGCTTTTTAGTAGGTTTACCAACTTCTCCGGGACATAAATCTTCATTCAGTGGATGGCTTTTCCCACCTGACCAGGCAGAAAGGGTCCCTCCCAAAGGGGAGCGGCGTGCTACCAGATTACAGATGTCAGCTCTTCTCACGGCCTCTCGCTCCTCCCCGCTCCCAGATCCCGTCCTCCGGGCCCCTGTGGTCCGGGGGCAGGTGACCCACTCGGGACCCTGCTTCTGCTCTTCCCGTTCCCCCGTTACCCCAGTGTTCCTACCCCTCTGCTTACAGAGGCCTGGAAGGACGGGGCCCCCAGGGCGGCCACGAAGCGACGTGGCACCGAGTCTGCTCCGTGGTTATCGGCCAGTGTAGACTCCTCGGGAGCCGCCCTGCGGCGAGCTGGGAACAACGCACCCCACCTGCCGTGCAGATGCGCAGCCCCTCGCAGCGGCCCACGACGAGGCCGGCAGACCGCAGGCCCGTCCCCGCCCGCCAGTCCCGCCGGGTGCAGGGCACAGACGCCAGGACACAGAACACAGAAGCCCCGGTACCTTCCCACCGTTTAGTTCAGGGCGGGTGAGACCAGCGGGGTCCGTGTGGGTTAAATTTCTTTTTAAGGTGGTCGGTGGAACCTTAAAGTCACTTATGGGGCACCGGGAAACGCAGATGACACTGGACAGGAGCCTCCTTACCTGCTCGCAGGTCTTAGGCAATATGCAAGGCGCAAGGTACGGCACCTCCGTCTTCATATCGATGACACTGCCGTACACGATAATGACGAATTTCGCTTTCGCATTATCGATCGTCAGTTCATTGTAGCTTGACAAAGTCTCCACGTATGCGAGATTGAGTGACACGCACTTCTGAAACTGTAGTTCCTACGATAAAACCACATTTTCTTTTTCTATGAACCATGGAAAATGACATATGATACCACGAGGAAAGCAAATTCCCTGGTTTAGCTGAGTTCTTTGAGAGTGTCAAAAGGCACGTGGGCTCTGGGACCAGCCGAGAGTTCGAAACGGCCTCGGACGAGATCGTGAACTCAGAGCTGCGCTGTGTGCGCCCTGGGCCTTGGCTGTGCCCCCCGCCCGCTGATGTGTGAGCACGCCATCAGCCGCCGCCATCAGCCACCCAACCCATCAGCCACCGCCATCAGCCACCCAGGGCATCCGCCACCCAGGGCGTCAGCCACCCAGGGTGCCAGCCAGGCCTCCACAAGAGCCAGAGTCTGAAAGATGCACACTAAGCAGCCGTCGGTCCCCCCGAGGTGAGGTAACAAAACCAAAACCGAAATGGCGAAGCAAAAGCCCAGCAGGGCACTGAGCGGGGGGCGTCGTCCATCAAGGCTCAGAATCACAGACTCCAGTGCTGGAAGGGAGCTGTTGTGGGGTGAACTGTGTCCCCCACAACCTCAGAACGTGGCCTTCTTTGAAGACAGGGTTGTCGTAGAGGTAATTGTGTACAACGCGGGCACATGGGCATGGGGCGGGCACCTCATGCGGCGTGGCTGATGACCTTACAGACGAGGGAAATGCAGGCACAGACGCGTGGGAGGGGGAAGCCAGCCCCGGCAGACCCAGGAGGAGGGCCCCCCTGCACCCCCTGCGGGAACCAGCCCTGCCAGCGCGACCCTGCCAGCGGTTCACTGCCGATGTCCAGCCTCAGGAACCCAGAGCTCAGCGACCACCTGCCCAGCACCCGGCGCCCTCAGCTCAGCTCGCCCTGATGGGCTCCCACCTGCCACAGGAAGTGCTAGGTCACGTGACCCGCGCCTCTGACCATGGTCCTGACAGGCGAATCGAACACTCACTCACCAAGGGTCCCAAGGGTGCCCCCGGCACAGCGGAGGCACCAAAAATTAACACACATCTAGAATTTTGCAACCAGAAGATCTAAGGAAGAAGCAATTTTGGATTTTAAGTGCATGTGGATTGTGAGTTCTGTAGTTTAGATGTGTCTTCCGCAAACATTTTCTCCCAGTCTGCTCTGCTTGCTTCTGGAGGATCTACCTATTTAATATTTTCTGAATCTACTTTATTCTTTTTTGTTAAGGGAGGACTGTGGGTGGCCTGGGGAAAATCAGCTGTGACAAGGGGACTGACAGCCTGAAGGAAGTCGGGCTCAGACGGCGGCTAAAATTCTGGAATCTCATTTTCGAAAATCCGACGGAACCCTCCTTTCTGTCGTTGTCCCCAAAAATCTGAACTGCGCTTTGTTGAAAGGCACAGTAGAGAAAACGTCGCCGACGTTTTAATCACGGAACTTACCTCGTCGGTGAGAGTTGATTCGAAATACTGGTGGGCGGTCGTGAGAGCAAGCTTGAGCCAGATTTTGTATTCCAGGGACGGCCAGAAGACGTCGAAGCCTTCGTACAGATCCTCCAGCGAGATGAAGCAGGCCTGGAAGCGCAAGGGGGCGGATTCGGAGCTGGACCACAAGACCACCCGAGAACAAGACGCCCGCAGAGTTAACCTCCATCAAACGTCTCAGGAAAACCAACTGTAACGCTCAGTGTAGTGGTTATGATACTGTGCCATTTCACAGCAGCGTATCATTGGGAAAGCTGTCCGCTGTGTGTGTAAGATAATACGATTTGCAGTCTAATTAAAGCGAGAGGCGTACTAATAGGCCAGGAAAATCCACATCAGTCAGTAGCTCCGATAAAGGACCTGGCTCACGAGTCCGGGACCCAGAAACTACGCCGTGTGAACGTCTCGAGCTTTATTGCCACAGGAGGCGAAGTGGCCTCGTGCATAGTGTTTGTCCCCAAACTGCTTGCCTGAACAAGGGAGACTGTGCTTTCAGAATTCAAACGAAATGACCTTGAGTGAATTAAATTCAGCCTTCCGACGAAATACATCCATGCCTTCTATCTTCTTCCAGAAATGGCAATGCTATGAGCATCACGAAGCGACACGCCCTCTGGTCCACACGGCCCTCGGCCCCCGTCCCTGCTCGGTCGCCTCTACAAGTCCCCAAAGCTGGGGGATTCTTTGTGAGTGGGAACGTTGGCGCATTTCTATCTGAGGCCACCGCAGCTAGTGGAACACCAGGCTGCCGATTCTTACTTGGCAAATGAAATTTAAAAAAGGAAGAAAGGGGGTTTTAAAAAAAAACGAGGGTTCTTGAAAGAACTGCTCTCGTAATGGAGGCCGTTTCTAGGGCCAGGCACGTTACGCATCTGTTTCCGTAATCTCCGCAACATCCAAAGTTAGATGATCTCTCTTCGCATCAGCACAGACACGGAGACTCAAAGAGGTTACACTCTCTCGCTCCAGACCCCACAGCTGAGACGGGGGGCACCGAGTCTGCCTTCTGTCGGCTCGCCTGCCCGCTCCGCGGTGGCCGGTGGGGTGACTAAATCAAATGCCAGCCCTCGGAGGAGGCAAACACGCTGGCTTCCCCGCCGCCCGCGTAACGAACCGACAGCCCACGGGCTGGGCGCAGCCCTCTCCCACCTGCAAGATGGTCTCGCAGATGGCCGTGTACTCGAACTCCCGCTTCAGCAGGCAGTTCAGCTCCCCGATGATGTCCCCGCTGGTGCAGAACTCCGTCAGCGGGGTTTGGAGCTCGCTGTCAAGCTGGACGCTGCTGTCTATCCCAAAGGTAGGCGGGGAACTGTGCAGCTGCGAGGGGCAGAGGGACATCCGCCCGTTAAGAAGCCTCCACCCAACCCCGACCCCGGGAGCCCAGCGGAAGGGGAGGGTCTTCGCGGGTCCTGCCAGGTGTGCGTGAGTCGGGCTCCCTCGCCCCCACGGTGTCTCCCACGTTTCCGCTCCCCGGGGCACAGAACGTTGCCCAGCTTTCAGCTTTCGCTTTACAAACGCCCCTACTGGCCACTTTCTGCGTGAACTTTTCTGATATAAAAATCCCACCAAAAGTCGAACTTGCGACCTGCAACTAATCCAATAATCTCCCTCCTGAGTCCAGGAGATGTTCTTATCATAGTGGGCTCGCACCTCGGGTGGAAAAAAAATTTAAAAAAGACCTTTTGATTGCATGGATGCAGAAAGCAGAGGTCACGCGTGAACACGCCACCAAACCGAGCCACGAGTTCTGTAAAAACCTCGTCTCCCTTTAAGATGCTTCAGAAGAGTTCCCGTGAGACAGCCCGAGAAAAGGGTTTAGGGGTAACACAATGGCTGGGTTCCTTCAAGAGCAGAACTGGCGGGCACGGGTAGGTGGGGAAAGAAAGGCATCAGGCCTCCGGAGGAAGCCACAGGAACCAGCCAGAAGGATTACGGAGTTGTCCAGCACGTTCAGCGGTAAACACCAAACGGGAAGGCAGTTGTTCACGGCGGGGGAAGCAGGAAACGCGGGGTCGCGGGAGAAGTGACGCTAAAAGCTGCTCTCTCCCCGCAGTGCCCGGCGTCCAGATTTTCGAGGCCATTCATGTAGCAGAATTAATTTCATTTTGAATGAAGTTCAAAGGCCCTTTGAGCCAAAAAAGAAAAAAAAAAACGCCTCTGCTCTTTATCAGTCGAGGGAGGAGAGAGAGAGCCTCTTGGGACAGGCAGAGTTCTCTCTAGGGAAATCCTCCCCAAGACGCCCATCTCTCTGTTACTCCTTCGCACACTGACGTGGGTCCCGCTGCGCAGGGGCTTTGCGGATGGAATCAGGGTTAGTAACCAGCTGATCGTAAAGGGATGGTTCCGGGCTCCCTTTTCCTGGTGGGCCCAGTGTAATCACACGAGCCGTCCACCGCAGAAAGGGAAGTGGAGTCAGTGCCAGAGGCGACGATGAGGGAAGGACCAAACGCGCCTTCGCTCTGGGATGTGAGTGCCTGTGCCTGCAGGGACCAA
>PVKZ01007848.1:0-19843 GCA_004027375.1 Macroglossus sobrinus | reverse complement strand
ATAATACATCATTTTTCTCATTGATGAGATTTATGATTCATCACATTTTAGATTATAAACATTTTTCTCTATATCACTTATCTAAGGAATAAGTTCAAGATGCTAATATTTTACTGTCTATTCAAATTAATTAGGCAAATGCATGTAATAAGTTGTAAATTAAGCATGTAGGATCAATAGTTTATTTTATTTCTTATGCTAAAGTGCATATGTGGTTTGCCTTTCTATAGAAGACTGAAAAACATGTTGATTAAATAACTGTAATGTCTACAGATTTCTCTTGAGAGTCAATAAGAAAAAACATAATTAGGATATATTCTGATGCCGAGCCTTGTATTAACCCCAATGCAAAAGGTAAGAATTTACTGTTATCAAGGGATTCATTACACTAGAGTAAAAAGAGTTGGGAAGGAGTTCTCATCTCTTTATCACATATTCATCAGTTAACTCTCAGAATAATCTTTGCTTATGTTATTTATTATTTCACTAATAGTTGCTCTGTATTCTCCTTGCATTGAACCTAAAAATTTCACCAAAGGTTTTTGTTAATGAGACTCATTGGGCATTCATTTTGAATGGTTAGTTTGTATCAAAAGGTGGTAACATTAGCATTGCAAGTTTGTAGTTTAACAAGTGACATGAAGATACCTTCAAAAACAGTGGACAGACACAGTTAATGTTATGACTTCTTTTACAATTTAATGGTTAAAATTTTATAATTGATTTGCTTAAATTTTTGTTCCAAAAATTTATCATCACAATTTTTTTTTCTATTTTTTTGGGATAAATCAGATATATTGCATTTGGAGGCTCAAACAAAATTTCAATTAGTGTTTAAGGTTTAATTGACATCTTGTGATCAAAGCTAATAAAAAGAAGTTTTAGTGTTATTCGCTTTAAGATTATGTAAAAGACAATGATGTCTATAGTTGCCAATTGCTGGTAATAATTCTTTGAAGGGAGCCACTAGCAAAATAAAGATAAACAAATCAAAATGAAATTTAAAATATATGTATATAAGAAAGTGACTCTTGAAAAGAGATAACAAATTATGAGAATTAATAAAATAGGTTTTCTGAGTTGTTATATATAAGATTAATATTTAATTCAAAATTTGTTGCATAGCAACATCACTACAAAAAATATTTAGAATTCAATTTTTTGAAAGGTAACATTAACAATATACAAGGTCCTTAGAAAAATTAATTGAACAATAATAATTTATAACATGGAGATTATAAAACATCTTTAAAATATTTTAAATAAATCATATAGTGATACTATGTTTATGAGGAAGACTCAATATTTTAAAGACATAAGCTTTATAAAATTAGTCTATAAATACAACACATTTACAAACACAATTATATGAATGTTCTGGAAGTGCAAAGTTAAGTGTAAAATTTTATGTGAAATTGTTGTTTTATGTGCCCTTGAGTCAGCTTCAACTCCTGGTGACCCTATGAATGAGAGATGTCCATAATGTCCTTTCTTCAACAGCCCTGCTCAGCAGCTCTAGACTCATGCCTACGGCTTCTTTTATGGAGGTGATCCAGGACCTATTTGGTCTTCCTCTTTTCCTGCTGCATTCTATTTTTCTCAATATTATTGCCTTTTCTGAAGAACAATGCCTTCTCATGATATGCCTGAAATAGAAAAAACATCAGTTGTGTCACTTTGCCTCCAGACTGTTTTCAGGCTTAATTTGCTTTAGGAGCCACTAGCTCTTTCTGGTGGTCTGGAGTATTCTGAGAGTTCTCTTCCAACATTATATTTCAAATGAATTAATTTCTTTTCTATCAGCTTTTTTAGCTGTCTAACTTTTACATTCATTCAAAGTAATTGATAAACTCATAAAATTACCCAGAACAAGAAGACCACGCAGTTTCTAGATAAATATCTAGGAGCAGCTAATGCCATTATAAAGGAAAGCTTGCCAATGAAGAAAGTTTAACATTGACTATTGATGAGAATAGAGTCTAGAGAGTTCCACACACAAATGAAAAATTTCACATATCACATATAGTGTCTCAAGATAAATGTATGTTTAAAAAAAGCGATGGAGGAAAATATGCTGTCTGCATTTATAAAAGAAAATTTCTCTACCTAATACAATGGACCAAAAATAATCTCAGATATGTTAAACCCCCACTATCTTGGGAAAAGAAAGTTAAATGAGTATAACAAGTGTTTGCAAAGATACGAAACCCAAGATCTTATGTGCCATTGTTGAGAGTATAAATGTAAGAAAGAAATTTAGAAAAAAGTTTGTTATGTTTTGAAGTTGCACATGTTTATCCTCAGTTCATATACAATCCGTGTTACATCCAGGAATATACCTGCATGAGTCTTTGTATCTGTGCCTGAGTGACATGTAAAGTAACATTCACATCCACATTGGTCATAACAGAAGATAACAGAAAATTTAATTACGACATATTAAAGAAAAAGAATACTATGAAGCTGTGGAATAAATGTGCAGGAATACATAAAAATGTGATTCAATGTTAGAAACATAATAATGAAGAAAAATATAAGCAATAAAGAAGACAAACTGTATATGATATCACATTTATAATATTAAAAATAGGTATATTAAAAATATAGTTTTAAAAATATGAATGAATTTGTTTCTAAAACTAAAAGCTAGGGAATGAAAAAGTTATAAGAGTAGGTGTCACTCTCAAGAGAGCAGGATAATGGGAGGGAACACAGAATTTACAATTATGGCAATACTCGCTTTCCTTTTAATTTAATTTGGGAGGTGAGTTTATGTGTGTTCATTTACTTTGTTTCCTAATTTACATATTTATTACATATTTTAGAATAAACTGATATTTTATATTTTATATAATGTAAAAATAAAGGATTAAAACAAAAAGATGTTAAGAAAAAAAATTTTTTTTTAATTAAGTGGTTGTGTCCATGATGCCCAAGACCGTCATCAGTCTCAATGATCCAAAAAACTCAGAACCTTAGTACTTATGGCTATGGTTTATTACAGCTAAAAAAAATTAAAATTGGCAAAAGATAAAGGTGTGTAGAGCAGTGTTTAGGAGAACCAGGCATGAGCTTCCACTTGTTCTTTCGGGTGGAATCACGAGACCCCACTTAACACTTCCAGCAGTGTGGTCTGACAACTTGTGTGCAGGGTTGTGAACCGAAAATGCTTATCCAAGATTTGGTGCGCAGGGCTTTATTGGGAGTCAGTACACAGACTTGGAGACACAACATAACTGTCCATAGTTACTTAGTCTCTAACTGCCTCACCCCAGGGTTCAAACTGACACAACCTCGCCCAAAGCCCTGTGTGTACAAAAACAAGCTTTCACCATAAATCATGTCATTAGCATAACGTGTTTGGTCTGCACCCCCAGGATGCAGTGATGCTCTTATCAGGCAGGGTATTTCAAGTTCTCAGAGGTTTTCTCTCAGGTTTCAGTTAAGATTTAGTCCTGAAAACTTGGGAAAATGCAGAATTTGGGCAGCCAAGGCCAATTGAGTCAACCCATTTCAGCACAGTTCCACATATGCAAATATTTAATGCAAGACTCCATCTATTAATAACATTATATTTTTTGTTATTTATTTATATCTATGTGATTCTTACATATTGATTCATTCGTTCCTTCCATCTTGTGGGCTTTTTTTTTTTTTTTAACCTGTGTCACATTCACAGGTTTTGTGGTTATTCTCTGTTTGGTCCCACTGATGAAAATATTGACTAAACATAGCCTAAAAGCATATATTAAAACATTTTTTAAAATTTTAATAAATAAACTACTCAAAGACATTCATAAGAAGCAAAACATTGATAGATATTTGTATATTTAGGGAACATGGTAACAATAAATATCCAAGTGAAACAAAAGACTAGAAAAATAGAAGACAAAAAGCAAAAGAGAATTAGCAAAAGAAAAAAAATACACTCGTAAAGGAGGATTTAATAAATATTGTCATGTCCTAAAGAAAAAAAGAATGATACAATCATACTCAATATAGAACTTAGAAATCTCTTAGATTTAAATTTATTTTGAGTTAAAGAAAGTAAAATAAAATATTTAAAACATTTTTCACACAAATGAATTGAACAATAAGCAAGACAATATAATAATTAATATATCTTTACAAATGATGAGTTTAAGAAATAATCAAACTATTCAAAAAGCCTATATTCAATAAATTGAAAAGTAACAAAACCATTAGTGATAATGGCTTCTAAATTTGAAAACATTTGCAGACCTTGTACAAGAGAAAATTTAAATATAAGCAAGCTGAACTAGAGAGCAGAGAACATGGCTTAAATTATGATTTGTCTAAATCTCCACATCTCAGAATCACTAGATTCATCTCTCATACATTGTTTCTATTTCTGTTTTACTGCAGATTAAAGCATTTAGTGGAAGATATATAGTATTAGTATTTACTAGGGAAACATCTTGTTTTCATGTATGATTTCATTACATTCCTAGGACAGGGAAAGCAGAAAGCATGCAGCCAACAGCTGCCAGCTGGTGCACAGGAAGCAGGCAGGCTACTCAGGGAATGAGCAAGAACCTCTGAGAACAGCCTGGCTGTTCTACTGCAGGCCTCTGAGGCCACGTAACGCTGCGGACCAGTGGGTTGAGAGCATGGTCCACGAGTGCTCAGCCACCACCGATACCTCCACGAACATCTGTCTGGCCAAAGTTACCTACATGGACCATTGTGGGTATCACATAGTCGAGCAGATGACCTGTTTCTGATTGGTCATAATGACTGTTATGCCACATCTCCGATCACACTCATGTCACCTGTTTGATCAGGTGCAACTTCAGCAAAAAGAGCAAGGGGGATATTCCTCCCCAAACTACAAGTGTGGCTATTTCTTTAGCAAGCCCCAACACCCACTCAGTCTCCTTCAGAGTTCTCTAAGCCAAGTCTCTGTCTACCTCCATATTCATTATGCTTAAATTACCTTTTCAGATTTTGTTTTGTTTTGTTTTGTTTTGTGACTGAGGTTGGGCATATAACATTATATAAGTTTCAGGGTAAAAGATAATGATCCAGGATTTGCATATATTGTGACATGATCACCGCAGCAAGTCTAGCTATCATCTTTCCCTATACATACTAACAAATTCCCTTTTCCTTTGTGATGAGTTTTAAGATGCTCTTTTGGCAACTTTCAAATATGCAATATGGTAATGTTAACTATAGTCACCATGGTGTACATTATATCCCCATAACTCAGTGATTTTCTAATTAGAAGTTTGTACCTTTTCACTAACTTAACTTCTATATTAAATTTTATTGATTTTTATTGGCAATTGATAGGAGATTTCTATGAGCAGAAAAGCCATTGTAAAGAATATGTGTCATGTGGACTCTAAAGAACAAACTAAATGAACAAAATGAAAACAGACTCATAAAGAACATTTTGCTGGTTGCCAGATAGAAGGAGGCTGGAGGTTGTGTAAGAAAAGGTAAAGGGATTAAGAAGTACAGATTGGCAGTTACAGAATAGTCATGGGGTTGTAAAGTACAGCATAGGAAATATGGTTGAAAATATTATAAGAACCTCAAATAGTGCGAGGTGGGTACTAATCGGGAGATCACTTTGTAAAATACTTAAATATCTAATTTTATGCAATAGAACTGGGACTAATATAAAAGAATATTGCATGTTAACTCTAATCAAAAAATAAAAATTAAAAAAGAATATATCTTAGATTCATGCACAGAACATTGACTTATCTCCTTCATATCAATGTCTCGAATAAACTCTTTGCTGTAGCTAAATGTGTGTGTATTTAGTTTGTGTGCATATGCCAGTTCCATGAAAGGGAAAGCAAAAGAAGGGTTGGGAATTTTTGAGAAGAGAACATGAGAGCTATAATGTGCATTCTCATCAGACTGCAGTTTTCTCGGTAGCACACTTTTGAACAAACTCACTTTATTCTTTAATAAACATGTATGTGCATGGAGTGAAAAGGAAATAGGTGAATTTACAGTTGGAATTAAAGCTACAGTTCTGAAGTTTTCTTTAAGTGTCCTCCCAAGACATAACGCGGTAAAATATAATGAAAATATACTTTAAATTTAAAGCATTTTTGATAAATGCAATATATCAATTTTTAAAATTCATAAATACTAAAAAAATAATTCACAGGGAAAAGTAGGTGGGTAATTACATATATTTTAAATGACTAATTTTATGTGATATGGTGACTTTTGTCTCTAAACAGTCAACATCTTCCTTTTCCTAGGCAATAAGCCTCATTTAAGACCTTCTGAAAATATAGAATGATGAGATGAAAGTTTCATCATCTCATATATGTTTGATAATTTACCTTATACTCAAATCAGATAGATATACTTGAATATTATAGAAGGGAACTACTTAGGAAGTATTCTAATAAAAATCTATTGGTTTGAACCAGCCTTTGAAACTTCAGTAAATACTCTATCTAGTTCAGATATTTAACCAAACAGTCATAGAAATTGAAGAATCCTTTTTCTGATAATTACATTCCAAAAAGCCGCCTTTACTTCCTTATTCCTGAGGCTGTAGATCAGAGGATTTAACATGGGGATCACCACCGTGTAGAACACAGAAGCCACTTTGTCCTGACCTAGGGAGTAGCTGGAATTGGGTCTCAGATAAGTATAGATGGCAGTGGAATAGAACAGAGTTATAGCTGTCAGGTGAGAGGCACACGTCGAGAACGCTTTGCGCCTCCCCTCCCCTGAATGCATGCGAAAGATAGAGAAGAGAACGTAGGAATAGGAGGCGAGGATGACCAGCAGAGTCCCGATCATATTCACCCCAGCAAAAGTGGAAATGGTGCTTTCACTCAGCCGTGTGTCAGAACATGAGAGCTTAAAAAGTGGAGTGCAATCACAGAAGAAGTGGTTGATGACATTGGAGCTACAGAATGGCAAGCTGCTTATATAACTTGTATGAACAATGGAGTTCAACAGCCCTGCTGTAAAAGCCCCTGCTGCCATTTTAAGGCAAATGGTCCTGGACATGAGCACGCCGTAAAGCAGAGGGTTGCATATGGCCACGTAACGATCATAGGCCATTAACCCGAACAGGATGCACTCGATCGTGGCGAAGGCAAGGAAGAAGTACAACTGCACAAAGCAGCCAACAAAGGAGATGGTTTTCTTCTCTGACAGTAAATCCACCAGCATCTTTGGGGTGATGGTGGAGGAATAACACACATCCGCAAATGACAGGTTGGCTAGGAAAAAGTACATGGGTGTGTGAAGTTGGGCGTCAGCCCTGATTAAGAGGATCATGCCAACATTCCCCCAAACCGTAAGTGTGTATACCACAAAAAACAGCAAGAAGAGAGGGATCTGTAGCTCCAGCGTGTCTGCCAATCCCAACAGGATGAACTCAGTCACCACAGTATAATTTGTTCTAGTCATTTATTACAAATAGTGTCTCCTTAAACTTGCATTAGGTGTAGATATCTCTCTCTCCAAACGTTCCAAGGAAATCTTAAAATTGTTGATGCAGATATTCACACATGGGAAAAAACAACATAGAATAATATAGTGTAATAAATAGAGTGACTGAAGAAAAAGAAATATTAGTGGACAAGTGGACAAGCATATAGATTTATTAAGCAATTGTTTATTAAATCTCATTGTACTCTTCTCAAAGCACTGGGCAAGTCCACACACTTCACTCCAGTTTCTGCAAATCCACCATATGTTCTAGTTTTTCTCTACTCTCCCGCACACCAAATAGAAACGAAACAGATCACCTGCTGAAGTCTCTCTCATTCTCTGAACAGTTGTGTGAGTTTAACTCAAATCCATATTTTTCCCATCAAGACCACTCTGTTTATTTTTCAATTTAGAATATATGCATTATACCCTGAAAATAGCTCTTCTATACCCCATGCAGCCAAAATAGTGAACATTTCAAATAACCGATATTTTTTCCAATATCCTAAAAAATAGTTTTGAGATATTTTATCTGTTTTTTTGAATCTATTGTTCCAGTCACAAGGTATGCTAGCAAAATAATGCCATGTTATAGCTGACAGATTACCTGTCCACTTCAGCAAATAACAGCTCCAACTTCTTATAGCTTTCTTCCCAGTGTCTTACCTGTGTAATCTATCATTTTTTTTACCATCACTTCTCAGTTGTAGCTTAAAAATTTTTAAGGAAAATAATTCATTTTCAAACAAAATGCAATGGATATTTGAATGACCAATATAACATTTTGAGATAACCTCTCAGTAAGCATTTATTGCTTTCACCTAGTTCTCTTTAAGTAGAATTGAGTAACCATGGGTACTAAATTACAGCATTTAATCGTGGAGTCAGATCTCTAAAGGCAGAAATTCCCAGTCTCAAAAGGAAAGAAAATGTAATCACATGGAGATATATAAAGTCACACATTGCATCATGAAGTGGTACCAGGTCTCTATGTTACTTTAAAGTCTTTGCCCAAGACCTCTTTATTGTACTTTCAGCTTACTTCAAAGGCGTATAGTCCACTATCAGTTCTTCTTTTCCTGTGTGTGTGTATGTGTGTGTGTGTGTGTGTGTGTGTGTGTGTGTGTGTGTTCTTTCCCTTAGTCTGGGTAACTTTACCTCTAATCCAACTCTGTTCTGGAGTGAAATTAATGAGAAGAGAAAACACATTCATTATACAATGTTTAAAAAAGATTTATACCCTGAGCAAATAAGATATTGACCAAGAAAATCTATTTTTTTTTATGATTTTAAAACAGGGCTGGTCTTTTGCAATTATTGTCTGTGATTCTGATCCTGCAAGGAGATGAAATTACAGTTTTTTGGGATCCAAATTTACAAGTGAAACAAGGTGCATGGAGAGTCTATTTACATAAAAAAGTAATAATGTATCTGTGAAGTACTATATTATAATTTTCTATTTGAATTCTTGATTAAGTCAACTGCAGTCTTTTCACTGACATTATCATTTTACATATTTTGTAGATGTGAAAAATAAGATGTAAAGCTATTAAATAACTTTCCAGTGGACAAACTGCTAAGAAGTGGAAGAGTTAATTTAACACAACTTTATACAGAAAGAAAGAATACCGAGCTACTTAATTTTTCTGTCCAGTTTCATTTTACCTTTTATCTTACTTAGAAAATTGTAGACACACATAAACATATACACACACACACACACACACACACACACACACACACATATGCATTTGTATACCTATATGTACTTACGAATACATATACTTGTGTGTATCTTCTTGTATATCCAGTCTTACAAATTTCTAAGCAGGTTGAACATATCTCTAAAGAAAGATTTATAACATCATGAAAGATACTGTTTAAAAACGCTACCTGTAACTTCTGATTATGAAGCCATTATAAACTAAAAAAAAAGAAGAAAACTACTCCATCTATCAAATATGTAACCTTTATTTACTAATGTATGAAACATAGTTAACAAATTGAAATAATGAAATTCATTTAAAATAATTTGTAATTTAACAATGAGAAATGTGGGTTAAGAATTAACATAGCGTGTTCTTATTGGATCAGGGGAAGAAAAGAATGCTATAATATTATTAAATAATATTATTAAACCCTCAAAATAAAAGGTCAAAAAAAGATCTAATTTATTGAACTCTCAAGATATTATAATTAAAAATTTTGAAAGGAGTTTCATTCAGTGAGAAGCAGAAAGAACAATAAATAAAAATATTTCATTTAAAAATGATTTAAAATGTTTAAGATAATGAGTTGAAAACTATCAGGTTTTTTAACCAGGTTAATTTAATCCTTATTAAATTATCACTGGTTGTAGGTGTATAGTTTGGCACATTTTGACAAATAACTACTGTCTTGTTACCACTACCACCATCATGACAGGATATTTTGTTCAGCCTAATAAATTTTTTATGCTCTTTTATAGATACTTTTATCCTCTCCCTCAGATGCTAATGATCACTGAGAAAACGTTGATGTATTTTATATGTTTTTGTTCTTTCCAGAATGTGACCTAAATGGAAGCATATAGTGTATAGCCTTTTGACTTGGCTTCTGTCTCTCATAATGTCTTGAGATTCAACTGTAGTCTCGCTTTTATACTATTTTTTTCTTTTATTACAAAGTAGTACATTCTGTCCATGCTATTGGGTGTGTTTCCATTTCAGATCAATCATATTTAAAGCTCCTCTTTTTGGGGATCTATGTTTTTATTTATCTGTGGTAAATAGTATTAGAATTGCTAAATCATGTATTTCAATATAAAATGTTTAAGAGACTGACAAACTAACATAATTGGTGGGCCCCCAGCAATGTCTGAGAGTTCCTGTTGCTTTAAATCAAAGCCAGCACTTACCATTTTTCTTAAAGTTTTATCTCTTCTAATAGACACATAGTTATATATCATTGTGATTTTAATTTTAATTTTCTTAATGACTAATCATTTTTAACATTTTCCCATGTGTTTATTCACTATTTTTATTTAATAAAACATCTATGAAAATCTCTTGCTTATTTTATGTGGTGGCCCATTTTATTATTATTGAGTTACAAGAATTCGTTATATATTCTGAATACAAATCCTGTAACAAATATGCATAGATATGCACTTTGCTTATAGTTTTTTCAGCTTGTGGTTTGGCTCTACATGTTTGACAGTATCTTTTTAAAAAACATATTCTAAGTTTTGTTATGTTCATTTTATTAATGCTTAGTTATGTATTTGTGCTTTTTGTAAAATATCTTAAAAAATTTTCTCAACAAACTTTTTTCTATGTTTTATTTAAGAATTTTTAAATTAAATTTTACATTTAGATCTGTAATTTATTTATTTATTTGTTTATTTATTTATTTTGTTGTAGGGTTTGATGTAGTTTTCCCTTCCTTCCTTCCTTCCTTCTTTCCTTCCTTCTTTCCTTCCTTCCTTTCTTCCTTCCTTCCTTCCTTCCTTCCTTCCTTCCTTCCTTCCTTCCTTCCTTCCTTCCTTCCTTCCTTCCTTCCTTCCCTCCTTCTTTCCTTCATTCCACTCTCCCTTGCTCCCTCCTTTTTCTCTCTCCCTTCTTTCTTTTTCCTTTCCTTCTTTTTCATATATTCTCACTGCAAATTGATGTCAAATTCATGTATTACTATTTTTTTCAAAAGTCTATTCTTTTTCTACAGACTGATATTGCTGTTTTTTTATGTGTAAAATTTAATTGATAATATGTGTTTAAATCAATTTCTGAACTCCGTATGCTTTTCTTGATTACTATCTTGATTATTGCAGTTCGTAGCACATCTGAAAATCAAATAGTGAGTGTCATTAATCAACTTTTCAAGATTTTGGCTATTTTCAGACCTTTTACTATTTAGTTTCAGGTTAAGTTTCTACAAAAGGGCTCCTGGGGGTTGATGTTATTACAAATAATAATTTTTATATTTAAAATATTGAATTAAGGTGCTATCTTTTTCTTCCTTCCAAACTTTATTTTTTCTTACTTTGCTTTTTTTTTTTTGCCTTATTGCACTTGTAGAGCCATTAATGCCATGTGTAGTGGAAGTAATGAGGGCATGCATGATCTCCTTGTTTCCTATTATGTTAACTGTAGAGTTTTGCATACGCCCTTTAGCAAGTTCAGGAAATTTATTGTGTTTTTTATTTGTTGAGCTATTTTGTTATGAATAAATGCTGAATTGTATCAAATTCATCCTTTGAGATTATTATTTATTTTTCTTTTTAGAATGATAATATAGTAAATTATGCTGATTTATTTTTTGAGTCTTAAATATCCATTAAAAGTTATTTGGGGCAAATTCTACTTGCAAATAATTTCTTATTTTTTCATCAAAGTGTGTTTATGTGTGTATATAGGTATATGTATATATATGTATATATATAAATGCTATAATTGCAAAAACAAGAAAAAGCTAGCAGTCTTTAAATGAGTGCTATCTGCTGAATAAGGGGCTAGGTATTTACAGGTGTTATCCTAATCCTCACAAGAATCTGATGAAGTGGGCAACTATTATTCATAATTTAAAAATTAATAAGAATGAAAATAAATAAGGTGCTCAAAGACTCACAGAAATAACAAAGCTAACATTCAAATCCTGAGTCATACTACATATTTAATTTTCATTACCCAGATAATTGAGAAACAAACAAAAAAATAGGGTGCCTGGGGATTCTTCTCAATAATATTGAACTAATACTTTAGAATACCTTTATATAATTAATGCTTTAAAGTGTATTTATATAGCTCATAGAAATCATAGTCTTTACAGGTTAAATTATTGGCCAGTGTAATCTAAGTATTTTGTTGTTCTTGTTATTTTTTAATGAAATATCTCCCAGTGAAGGAGACATATTATGTTGTAACTGGCCACATTATAGTCAATTATGTTACTGTTCTTCATCTTTCTCATTTAAAATAAACCACCAAACCATACCACTGGAATGAAAGTAATTGCTTATCCAAAGTCCTCCTGGGGCCGGGGATTATCTTGGGATAGTGTCCCAGTTATCACAGGCTAGAAGATAAATACTCACTCTTTCTATGACCTATTTGTAAAATCTTAAGAGATATAATGTCAATGTCTCGTACAAAATTCTACAATTCAAAATTCTAGATGGTACTGAGGTAAGTGACATCCTCTGAAGCATCAACAAAATGGTTGGTGTGAGTATAATGTAGATAATGTTACCTTAGATGTCATGTATTTTAACTGACTCTTTGTGGGATGGAGAAGTGGGTAGGGGATAGTGAGGACATAATCCTGACCTTACTTTGTCCATGAGAGTTTCCAAAAGTCACTGCCTGATTCATTAGGCTCCTTACGGCCACAAGGAGAAGGCTGACTGTGCCTATTTTGAAATTTTTGGAAATATAATGGTCTAATTTATTTGGGTGAGCAAAATTTAGTAAGCTAAACCTCCATCAGGAAGCCAAACCTCAGTTTCTATGAGCACAGACACATAGTCACATACAGTATGCTTAATTTACGTTCATTCGTTGTTTTGTCTGCAGCAAAATTATGCTCGGAGTCTGACATTGTTAAATAATTTATTTAGCACAGGCCCACTGCAAGAATTGTAATTTATAACAAAAATATTTTACAAGCAAATAGCATACTGAATTACATCTTTTGATAAATCAATATTGAAATAACATTTCAAACTAAAGAGAGATTGAATATACTACTGTTTCAAGAAAAGGAGAGAGAAAAGAAATAAAGTCCAACTTTAGTTGAGGTATGCCATTCAGCAACATGTTCTTGAAAAGTCAGCTTAGCCAAACATGAGCTGACATCTAGCTGCCAGAACTAAGTGAAGTTCCTTGTAGCTAGAGCACAGTACTAGTGGAATAAAGGCACTGGTGTTGGCAGACATCTCCATCATGATACTGCTGAAGGGTTTTCACCACTGCTGGTAAAAACTGTCTTGCCACAGTAGGAACTAATATCCCAAGATGTTCAGTGAGCTGTTTTGATCAGCAAAGAGTAGACTTGTGCAGATCAAACACTCTGAGTAAGTTCTCATAATTCCTTGGTATTTGAAGAGTAAATATTCATTATATCATAGTCCCTCCTTTACATGTTCATGTTGATAAACACTCAGTAGCACAACAGTTTTGATGACATCCTCCTGACATGGCTTTCCCAAAATGAACAAATTCACACTTAGATAAAAACAACTTTCTTTAGCCATAAACAAGTATAGCAGATCTTCTAATAACACTGTTTTGTTCAATGTCATTTCATTATAATGTTGATTATAGGAACTTAACTCTTATTTATATCAATTAGCCTAGAGTAAAACTGGTTTCATTATACCTCGTTTCACCAAAATTTCAAGAACCTATCTATGATGTTAAGTGAGGACTTACAAGAGATCCAAACAACTTCATTTAAGCCATAACCAGTAGGTCAAAATGACTTTACTTAAGTCACTAACAAGTATACTTGAAATCATAACAAATCAATACACATTTCTGTAACTGTCATCTTGGAAAACTTATGATTTTGAAATCAGATGTTGAATTGTCAATAATCATAATGGCATTAATATTACTAATAGATAATAATGGATCCATTTGTATATATTTGTAATATAATGAGCCCTGTAATGGTATAAATTATATAGCTTAATTCTGGTTTCAACCTTATGGCATGTGATTACATTAATTAAAAAAAAAATTAGGCATAGAAAGTTTTAGTGACTTGTATGTAGAACATTCGATGTCACATCTGAGGTTAAACTCAGTTTTACCTAACTCGAAACTCTGAGTGTTTAACTGCTGTAGCACAATGCTTTTAGAAAAGGAGAGAGAGCACATTGTACATGCATGCTTCAAACAGAGTAGCAAAGATAAACCTATTCCTAGGCTCCATTTGGAAACAGAGCTTTGTATGGAGAGATTTTCTTGAAAATCAGTAGGTTCAATTTGTTTAAGGAAATTACTCTGCTATCAGCTTAAAGTAGAAAGACATGAATCTTTCAAGAGAAGTGAAATTTTTCTGACATACTTAGAGTTTCATGCAACAATTGATGACAGAAACTCTCTAACCAGTTGCAGATTACATGGGGACTCAAGGACAAAAATCAGACTTTGATTCATAAGCTGTTTATGGATAGAAGATGTACATTCATTAAAATCATTAGTGAATACATCACTTGGATGATCTTGTGAATGTGACTTAGTCACTCCATTTGAAAAATGAGGATGTGGATTAGGTAATTGCTGAGGTTCTTTTCAACACTAATATTCTATTTTTGATTAATATAACATTCTTAGACCAGTAGAAAATAATTCACCATTACTGGTACTGTAAAATTTTGGTTAAGAAGTGAGATTTCTATATATACCTAGGCAATTTGATTACATCTCTGTTCTTTAGTGTTATCATCTGTAAAGATAGAAATAATATCCTTTTCATAGGATGAAATGAGAATTAAAATGAAATGATGCATATCAAATGCTTAGAAAATATTATTGGCTCACTAGGCATAATTTTAGTTATTACTGATTGCTTTCATCATCATCATCATCATCATCATTGCCATTAATGTATAATCAGGTATTACATCAGAATATAAAAGGGCTCTAGTTCATAGAAACCCAAGTAGTTCATAGAAAACTGTTTACAGAAAAAAAAATTTATAATTTGTCTTTGTTGTTATGGTGGGGATAGTTATACTTCATTTATCCGTGTCGAGAGTTTGTGTAGTTTTTAATTTTTACATGTCTGCTAATCTGTTTGTTGCTTCCAGTGAGAAAATAAAATACATTTTGAAAAAAAAAAAAACTTGCTCAATGTTGACAATTTCTATCAATAATCGCTAAGCAAATATAAAAGTTTACTAAGTAATTATGAAGCTTTTGAATATGTAGTCTTACTTGCCTTAGATGACAATTCCACATAATACATAGAGAAGTTCTGATTTCATAAATGAGGCTGTGATGACATAAAGATGAAATGATTTGTGACAGTAGAACCAAAATCTCCAGACACTAACTTACTTTTTCTTATCCTTTCTTGCTGTTGTCTTTTCTGTACCAGTGATACCAAATCAAGCCTGATACGCAGGCAAATATGATGATCTGGAAGTCTCAGTGTAGAGTGATATTACCCTTGTAATCAAAAGGCCAATGCTAATAGTATTATCTTGCTAGATATAATCTTTAGAAATCAATGATACAGAATCTTCTAAATATGTCATGCTTTTGATATTCACCATTTCTTTAATGTTAATCCTGCAGCTAGAGTTGGCAAAAATAACTTAAAATAATCTTTTTTATGGTTAGTGAATTCTTTAACCATTACATCTGTGCAAACTTTTCCCTAACTCCCAGATAGATTGTACATAAAGCAGATTAATTAGTTATAGATTCTTCAAACATTACATTGATGTTATATCCTTTATTTCAGGAAAAAAGGAAAAGAAATTTAAATGTGGGAATATTAAAAATTGGATGTTATACAAAGCTTATAAATAACATTTATAGAACATAGGCATATAAACTTTTTTCCTCTTTAAAAGTTTGAATTCTTTCACCTTCCATTTTCCCAGTCAAGTTCTTTTTAAGATCTGGTTCCCAAAGCAGACTGACTTCTCTGTTCACCTAGAAGACTGCAGGTCATGCTGTTGGGAGAAGAGAAATTTTGAGGTTACCAGGAATGGCAGCTAGAAAAGATCTTCATTATTTGTTGCCTTATTACTCGCTACAATGTTTCTCAGACTACTTTTAGCATTACAAATCTTGGAACATTTGCTGACTATTTCATCCAACTATAACTTATTTTTACTTGCACCCATTCTGTTTATTTTTCTTGGTTATTTCTCCTTCCAGTTATATAATGTATATTTTTTCATATAGCCCAGTTTAGAAGTCTATTAATAACTGTAGAGACACAGTGGTTCCTCATAACACTTAATGTTTCTGGGACCTCACACCAGACATTGCCATAACTCAGAGATAAGAAAGATACATAAACCTACAGAAGAAAGAAATAATTTTAAGGTATGTGTAAAAGATTTATTACTGTCAAACAATGCATTTGAATAGAAAGCATTCACACATGATCACGATGGCTGTTTTTTATAGCACAGATCATGTATGCATGATGCTAAAGATAAGAAGAATTTTGAGACAATCAAATTGGTATTTCAAAATTATATCTTGAGTATGCAATTAAAAAGAAACACAAAGGTCAGTTTATTTGTTTTAATAAATTTCATCTAAGAAACACACATATTAGTGTTTATTATGTACCAGTTACATAAATGTTTTACAAACATCTACTTGTTTATTATTCTAACCATCATGAAGTAGTTAAAAAACTTTATCAACCTTACACTGTCAGTAAGTAGCAAAGCTAAGATTTGAACAATTATCTCTTTTGTAACTACTGTGCTCTTAACCTTTGTGTTAAAATACCTCCCAAGTTCATGAACATTCTTCTGTAGACTTACCTAGTTTACCTGTGAGTGTTTTTTTTCCTAGAATGTTTTTCAATTCTACTTTCCTTTACATTAAAAAAGGTGATTTTAGAATTGGAAAAATAGACCTTTGAATCTAACTAAGAATTTTGCTAATTCTCATAATTCTAGCAGGTCTTGTCAACTGAGCCACTTGCATTTCTCTTTATCTTGAAAGGAACTAATATCATCTTTTAATGTGCACAGCTTTAAAGAGTTAATGTGACTTGATACACCACCTCTGGATAACATCCTTTGGTTCAATGATCATTTCTAATTACTTCTTTTAAAGAAGATGACAAAAATAAAAACAAAACAAATATGTCACAGTGTATGCCATAATTGGTTTTGTTATCCTTCTATTTACTTCCTTAGAAGGAAGAATAAAGATGTTCTTGGTTTGCCGATCACTCAAGTCAACTCATGTATTCTGATACCATCTATTTTGGATGAGAAAAACAAGAAAACAAAGAAGATGTTGGAGAGTAATTATACCATGCCAACTGAGTTCCTCCTTGTTGGATTCACAGATTATCTACCTCTCAGAGTCACATTATTCCTGTTATTTCTCATAGTATATATACTAACTGTGGTGGGAAATGTTGGTTTAATAATCCTAGTTAATATCAATTCAAAACTGCAAACGCCCATGTATTATTTGCTCAGCAACTTGTCTTTCTTAGACATCTGCTATTCTACATCGATCACTCCTAAAATGCTGGTGAATTTTTTAACATCCAGGAAAAGCATCTCTCCCTATGGTTGTGCACTACAAATGTTTTTATTTTGCTCTTTTGCTGATGCAGAGTGCCTTATCCTGGCAGTAATGGCATATGACCGCTATGCAGCCATCTGTAACCCATTGCTCTACCCTACACTGATGTCTAGGAGAGTCTGTATCTGCTTCATTGTGTTGGCATACTTCAGCGGAAGTACAACTTCAATGGTCCATGTCTGCCTCACATTCAAGCTGCCATTTTGTGGCTCCAATATTATCAACCATTTTTTCTGTGATATTCCACCTCTTCTGGCTCTATCATGTGCAGATACCCATATCAATGAGCTTCTGCTCTTTGCCTTGTGTGGCTTCATCCAGACCAGCACTTTCGTGGTTATATTTATCTCATACTTTTGTATCCTTATCGCTGTTTTAAGCATTAAGTCTTCGGGTGGCAGGAGCAAAACATTCTCCACTTGTGCTTCCCATCTCATAGCAGTCACCTTATTCTATGGAACCCTCCTGTTTATGTACTTACGTCCTACCACCAGCTATTCTCCAAACACTGATAAGGTAGTTGCAGTGTTTTATACTGTTGTTTTTCCCATGTTTAACCCAATAATCTATAGCTTAAGAAACAAGGATGTGAAAAATGCCCTGAAAAAATTCTTGGAAAGAAACCAGATTTCAAATGAATAAGAATGTGAATCAGTGAAACATATTTAAGGCATAGCCTGCCCTTCCAATCTCATTATCAGTACTATGCCATGAACACTACATATGTCAACTATTTTAAAATTATCTCCATTTTCCAAAAAATAAAGACAACTTTTCATCATCAGTACTTCAAAGTGCTCTTGTACTATCTTACAGAAATATTCTCTCCAAAATTTTTCTACTCTATGAAACATTCTTGAATTAAAATAAACAATAATAATTGTTCTCCAATTAGTGTTCTTAAAAACTTTGTACAGTGATTCATTATATGCTTTATCATGTTTAACAAAGATATACATTGACTTGTTTGTCAGCTCACCCATATTGGAAGCTCTGTGGTGGCAGAGTGTGTATATTTTGGTTTATTTTTCAACACTTCTGAGCATGTGGTTTATGGTACACCCTCACTGCATGCGTGTTTAATGGATGAATAAATAGATGGATGGTCTGATGGATGACTGGACTGATGGATAGATAGATGAATGGATGGTGGATGGATAGATAAGTGAGTAAATCTAGTTTTCTGTGTTTGGGAAAATATGTCTAGATTCTGTACTTACAGAACATGTACCATCAGGAAAATTTGTATTACTCATAATAGCAATGGTGGTTTCACTAGTTCTCAGAAATTAGAAGTAAATCACATAGCAATAGTCTTTTATATTAAAAGAGTGAAGTTATAACATGTTGTTTCTCTTTGGGCTAGATTTATTATTATAAGGGATCTTCTACTCTCCCATTCACAGTGGGTCCATGTGAAAACCAACCAAGTTTATGAAGATCATCAAGATTATAAACTATATATATTATTATTTGCACACACATTACTGACATAATATTTAAAGCTCAAACTTCAAGAAGAGGTGAACAATTGCTCTGATCATTTTATTATATAAACTGAGAATATAAACCAACTGAAAGTATGAGGACATTTTTCTCTGGGATCAATTTCAATAATCAAATTAGCAGACCTTTTCTGTAGTTGCATTTGATCTGTCAGTCTCCATTTTCTTTTTGTTTTATGTCAACAAAATTAAAGGACTAAATCATATATATGTGAATACATAGCGTGCAGTTTTTAGTTATTATGAAAATAAATGATTAGATTATTTTATACCGAATGTAACCCTGTAGATGGAGACAATTAGACATTGTGCAATGAGATGGATTGTTTGGAGGTTTAAATGAATGAATATATATAAAGCTACTAGTAAATGTATGATTTGAGAATTAAATGATTATATATGTATAAATCTCCTGGAATACTGTGTATGTAAAGCTTTTTGAGACAACTATCAGGTTTTGACTCTCAAAAGAGATTAGGCACTTGAAAAATACCTGTGAGGCTTTCCAAATGATGTGAGACGTTGCCACAGAGAAAAAACACTGGAATCCATATTCAACTTAGTGACTGTTCATCGTGATAAAACACTTGCCTTATTATGAAGACTTTGTCAGAGTACAGA
>PVKZ01007847.1:0-19801 GCA_004027375.1 Macroglossus sobrinus | reverse complement strand
CCCAGAGGAAAATCGTGATCCCCTATATAAGCAGGCAGAGCTTTTCAGGTAGGGACTATGCTCTGTCCCAGCAAGAAGTAGCTACAGAAGCTTGACCTCCAGTCTGTCAACACTCTGTATGATTATGAGTTTGAAATTTCTCAAAGGGGACTTATGAGGCAGGACAGGTAGTGCAGGGACACCTCTTCCCCCTTTAAGATATGGCTCTGGAAGTTTTCCCTTTCTTCATATCTCCTTCTGTTTTAGCACCAGCGATGGGGATAATCCAAAAATAGTCTTTTTCAGCCTAGACACCATCTTTGGCTAAGTTATGACTTTTGGCTAATTATAATATCATTATAACCTCATCTGCACTGCATATATTGCAACTCCCATAATGTACCTGATGTCATGACAGTTCCAGAAACACCATATGAGGAAGGAAAAGCTTTCTACCTACTGGCAGGAGACAACAAGAATATGTCAGCACCATGTTTTCCTGGTCTCCACTTCCAGGGGAAAAAAAAGTTCATAACCCAGCCATCTTGCTCTTGTGTGCTCTCTCTCTCTCTCTCTCTCTCTCTCTCTCCCTCTCTTTCAGAAGCCCACACTCTCCTCCCCTTGAGTGTGTATTTTGCATTAATAAATGTTGTGCTTTCCTGCTTGCTGTTTGTCTTGCATTTGAATTTTTCCTGGAGGATAGGACAAAAATCTGGTCATGGGTCCTCCACGCTCTCCAGCCATTTGTTTTACCCTTGAATTCTTTCTTGTAGACTAAGACAAGAATCCTGGCAGTACTATAGTACACTCTAATCGTGATCTGTCAGATGTAGATCATTGGGATAGAGGGGCCATAAAGCAGATGCATTTTTTATGGTATCATAAGAAAGGTATGTAATCATTTTTTAAAAGAAGTAAAATGAAATAAGAATGAAACATTAAACATATACAGCCAAGAACATTTAACATGAATTTTTTTTTATGCTGCAAATAAGTTTGTCTTTTAGTATAGTTAAACCTTATCATAAATCTGCTTTAGAAGTCAGGTATCCAGGATGCATTAGAAAAGCTTTTGTTAAAACTAAAGTATATTGATAAAGTGATTCAATATAGTTGAAAACAAGCTACTGTACTCTAGCAGGGCCCCCCCAAAATTTCTGTTAGAAAGACATCAGTATAGCCTTATAGAACACATTTCTTGTAATTTTCCATCAATGTTTAAAAATAATAATGTTAGGATCCAATGTTGTCTTTGTTCATGCATTACTATTTTATTCATGGTTTGTTGTGCTTATATGAATCATTCTCAATTCTAATACACTGTCTTGGGCTCTAATATCCTTTAAGTAAAAGATACCGAAACTATGGGTTGACTCAAAGGGAAGCTGAATACATTTTAATATCCACATATCCTATGAGTCAATATTGAAAAAACACAGAATGACCCTGTAGAGTGCTGTTCCATATGAAAGGACAATGATTACTTACGTTGGGTATGTGCAGTTCTTTACTTGTGCTACAGTACCACAGAAAGAATGAATTTTTACCTACTGACTAGGTCTGTGAAACAAATATCAGTGAAACTACAAGTAAATTTAGAATTCAACCACTTAATCAAGGTTCACAACTGCCTTTACATAAATTGCTTCCAATGTAACTATGCCACACATTTAAAAAAAAAGCCAAAATTAAGCAAAGTGCACACTCACATGCCCCTCCAGCTAAGTCTACAATGAAAAAAGGTCATAAAAAGAACTTTTTGTGCTGTTGTTTAACTTTCAGTTCCCAAGGGTACTTATACGTATGTGTGTGTATGTGTGTGCGTGAGTGTTTTGAGTTTGGGGGGAGAGTGAGTGCTTGCTGAACCTAGATCTGTGGTATGAAATTTAATGTTAGGCAGTTAGGTAGGCATGAGTGATGGGGGAATGAAGGCCCAATCCAGAGGCCTCCCTTAGCACCTTCTAGAAAAACCCATTTTGCAGTCAAAAATATCCTTACATCCTGAAATACAGGGAAATAAAAAATCACAAAATTGTCACTAGTTTAGGTCGGCCACAAATGTCTACTCAGTTAGTATATACACTGTCATTCCTTGTTTTCTCTCCCACCCTCTGTTGCAAGAACTTGGTGCAACTACATAGCACTCACTGTAGCCTACTACCTAATGTTAGCTGGTGGAGACAACTGCCTCTAACTCCTGAGCTCTAGAAAGCCAGGCTCCTAAGTCATGACCCCAAGATGGTGGGCTCTTTGACTTGTACTTTGTTTATTTTCCTTTTCAGATGGTAAACCAGTCATCTGTACAGTCCAAAACTCCTCTGGGTTGTATTCTAACCCATTGGACTCAATTTGACCCATAGATTCTGAACAAGTGACTTATTTTACTTTGTAATACTGTATGGCCATAATATAAGCTCCCAAATGGGACTAATTAATGGGAACATTGATTATAACACCATACTCCAATTAGATCTTTATTATAAATGGCAGGGTAAATGAAGATACCTTATGTCCAAGCCTTTTTCTTGATCCAGGAAAACAATTCGCTTTTACAAAAATGCAAATTAACCACTATTACTTTAATACACACTAGTAGGTCCCTCCTTTCTGAACCTCACCTGGCCAAATCGTCAACTCCTTTTATTCCTTTTACTAACCTCCTCTACCCACCCAACATTTCCTCCATATCTGAGAAAATCACCCCTACTGCCTAAAGCTTCCTCTTTATCTCTTCAAAAATTTTTCCCTCTGTTAGAAGCTCCCAGGGGAGAAATCAACTCCAACTTGTCTACAAATCCTTTTCACTTATAAGACTTAAGCAGGTTAAAACAGACATAGGAAGCTATTCTGATAATACCGATGGGTTTATTGATGCCTTTCAACATATTACACTTGTTTATTACTTAACTTTGAAGGACACAATGATTACTCTGGGGCAGTATTTATCAGACACTGAACAGGAAAGAATTTTATGGGAGACGAGAAAATGTGCCAATGGCTTCCATCTGTTTGATCGCAAATACCCCATAGGGGAAACAGCTGTACCACCTGTAGGTCATGGATGGGACTATAACAGCCCTACTGAGAAATGGGAAAGAGATCATTTCATCAGATGTATCAAGGCTGGGCTTAAGTCAGGACAACAGAGTCACCAGCTATACAAAGTAATAGTAATTACCCAAGGCCCAGGAGAAAACCTTACTGCCTTTTTCAGAGAGGCTTTGGGGAGCCCTCATTAAATGCACTAATTTAGACCTAAGCTCTTACGAGGACCAAATAACTTTGAAAGACAGATTCCTAACTTAATCAGCTCCTGACATTAAGCAGAAGCTCCAAAAGGTTTTAAGGAACCCAGAACCACTTTAGATGAAATGATAACCACACAGCTACAGTCTTCTATAGTTGTGACCAGGTGTTGGAAGCCTAGGCTCAGAAGAAGGAAATAAGAAAACAATCTAGGCATACCCAAATATAAGTGGCCCTTCAAGGCCAATCACAGCCCACGTCCACAAGTACCTCGCTTCTAAAGGTGAAGAGATCATTCAAATATGCCATTTGCTGTTGATCTGGTTACTGGGCCAAAGTATTCCAATAAGGAAAAGCCTCCCAAAACCACTTGCTACAAATATCAGCAGTTGGGTCATTGGGCTGCCTTTTTCCCCTCGAGTCAAAGAACCCCTGTGTTAGAACCAGCCCCAGGCATCTAAATGGTTGTATAGGACTGAAGAGGGCCCCCTCTCATCAGCCCTGCAGAAAAAAATTTCCATCATTGGACTGGAGCTGAGGGTACAAATAGATATGGCAAGTAGGACAATAACTTTCCTTTTGGATACTGGGGACACTTACTCTGTCCTTACTTCCTTTTCAAGACCCTTCTCCTCTTGAAATTGCACAGTTCTAAGAGTCACTGGTAAGCCAATTTCCCGATATTTTACTCCTCCTTTATGCTCCCTGTTGGATGGGTATTCATTCATTCACATTTTTAACATTATGCCTAAATGTCCAATTCCTCTCTTAGGTCGATATTTAATATAGATTAGGAACGAAGACTACTTTAGGAGGTACCATTAATTTCTACTCCTTTACAAATGCTTTTATTTCCAGAAGTACTTAAGACAGTCCTTAATTTAGAAACTTGGGAGGCCCATATCAATCCTATAGTCTAGGATCAAGGTATTCCCAGACAGCTCTATTAGCCATTCCAGTTGTAATCAATCTCAAGAATCCTTTTCTCTTCCATATTCAAAAGCAATACCTGATTTTCCAGAATTGGAGGAGAAATATGGCAGAGTGAGAGACATCCCTAGACCTCTTTCCTTGAAAAAACAATGAGCTGAACATCTAAAACTCAAATAAAAAACACCTAAATGGCTCACCAGCACATCTGAGTATGGGTTCAGTGCATAAGAGCTACCACAAGTCAGAACCCTGGGTATTGTGTGGTGGACTGGGAGAAATAAAGAAGCTGCCTCTTGTAGCAGCCACCAGAGCTCCCTGTAGGAGGAGAGGTGGGGAGAAGGTGCAGGAGTTCCCTGAACAGACCAGCCTGGGAGAGTTGTGAGTTTCACATAGCCAGCAGCAGAGTCTATTCATCAGGGCAGAAAAAAAAGAAGCTGGACAAGACAGCAGAGGAACCACCAGTTGATTTTTACTAGCTGTGGTTGCAAAACCAAAGCTGAGCCACAGCCCCCACCCCCCAACTCAGAGGGCTCCTTCCCACATACCCTGAGACCAATCATCATGGAGCTGAAGGGAAATCTGAGCAAATGCTGCAGAAACTATCACTGACACTGATAGGGACTAAAACTGAGGGTAGCGAGTATGCTTAAATATCTACAAGAAAATGAAGGCGTTATATAAAAACATTATTAAAGCTTTATATAAAGCAGGTATCCAAGAGGCTTAGATGCCATCAACTGGAAAGCAAAACAAAGTGCCTTATTTTCAGCAGGGTAAAAAGAGACATTTATATAATAAATCTTTCTGGAAAAACAGCAGACTACACTTCCAGAATATTCAAATAGTTCATTAAACACCATGAACAACCAAGGTGACAAGGCATCTCAGAAAGAAAGATTAAAATCTCCAGACAATAAGCTTACAAACATAGAAATATTGAACTTAAATGACAGAGAATTCAGGATGATGCTTCTGAAAAAAACTCAGAAAGTTCAGAAATGAGTCATATCAACAGTTTTAGAAACTGAACAAGTGGAGACTTATTTTACTTTGCAACACTGTATGGCCACAATATAAGAAGACTGAAACCTTCAAAAGAACAGAATAGATCTTCTGGAGATAAAAAAACATACTGCAATAGATGAAAAATGAAATAACAAGCTTGGGAAATAGAGTCAACCAAAGGAAGGAAAGGATCAGTAATATCGAAGACAGAAACCTAGAAATAAATCAGAAGGAAGAAGAAAGAAACTAAAGAATGAAAAAAATGAAGGAGAAATACAAGAACTAGCTGATACTATCAGGAGAAGAAACATAAGAATAATGGGCATTAATGAAGGCGAGAAAAAGAGCAGTGACTAGAAAGTATTTTCAGACAAATAGTTGATGAGAATTTTCCAAATCTAATAAATGAGCTGAAGCTTGGAATTCAAGAAGTCAACAGAATACCTAATTATATGAACCCCAAAAGGAGGCATTGTATCAAAAATCAATGACAAAGATAAAATTCAGGGCAGTCAGGAAGAAGTAAATGGTAACTTATAAAGGAAAACCCACTAGAGTATCTTCAGAATTCTCAATGTAAACATTACAAGACAGAAAAGAATGGAATCAAATATTTAAACTATTAAGTGAAAGAAACTACCAGCCAAGAATAATGTATCCAGCTAAGCTCTCTCCTTTAGATGTGAAGGAGAAATTAAGACCTTTCCAGATATACAAAAATTGAGGGAATTCTCCACTACAAGGTCTGCACTACAGGAAATACTGAAAAAAGTCAGCTGACCTAAAACAAAATGACCAAAAATTTAATAATTAGGAGTAAGGAAACTATCAGGAAAATAGAAGCAGAGGAGGGCAACCCTTACAGGGCATTATAAGCTTAAATTATAACCAAAGAATTGCTATAGCAAGATAGTAATGAAAGTTCAGCATACACAGGGACAAATTGAGATAACAAAGACTGAAAAGGGGACAATTCAAAGATCATAATTCACAAAGAGGAATGGAGATAAGGCATCTATTTATGATCAAAACGCTTAACAAAATCGGTATAGAGGGAAAGTACCTTAACATAATAAAGGCCATATATGACAAAACCTCAGCCAACATTATTCTTAATGGTGAAAAATTAAAACCTTTCTTCTAAGATCAGGAAAAAGATATGGCTGTCTACTATTGCTACTGTTATTCAATACAACATCAGAGGTCCTAGCAAGTGCAATCAGACAAGAGAAGGATATAAAAAACATCCAAATAGGAAACAAATAATTCAAACTGTCACTATTTGCAGATGACATGATTCTCTATATAGAAAAGCCTAAAGACTGCACAGGAGCACTAGTAGAAACAATAAGCAAATACAGTAAAGTTTCCAGATACAAAATTAACTTTCAAAAATCCATAGGTTTCCTATATTCTAATAATGAAGTGTCAGAAAATGAAGTGGAAAAAATAATTCCTTTTGCAATTGCAACAAAAATAAAACACCTAGGAATAAATCTAAAGAAAAATGTGAAGGGTCCATATAATGACAACTATAAGACCCTATTAAAAAGAAATTGAAGAAGATACAAAGAAATTTAAAAATATTCTGTGTTTTTAGATTGGAAGAATCAACATAGTTAAAATAACCATATTATCTAAAGCATTATACAGATTTAATACAATCTCCATCAAAATCCCATTGGCATTTTTTGAAGAACTAGAACAAAAAAAATATCAGGTTTGCATGTAAGCATAAAACACCCCAAATTGCCAGAGCCATCATGAGAAAATTGAACAAGGCTGGAAGTATCACTCTGCCTGACTTCAAATTATACTACAAAGTGACAATAATCAAAATGGCATGGTATTGACAGCAAAACAGACACACAGAGCAGTGGAATAGAATTGAGAGTCCAGAAATAAACCCATATTTATATAGGCAAATAATTTTTGACAATAATGACAAAGGCATACATTTGAGAAAGGAAGCCTCTTCATCAAATGGCGCTGGGAAAACTGGAAAGCCACCTGCAAAACAATGAAACTAGACTGTGGTCTATCACCACACACCAAAATTAACTCAATAAATTAAGGACCTGAATATAAGATGAGAATCAATAAAATGCAAAGAATAAAACATAGGAATTAAACTCAAGGACCATGAACTTAAAGAGGATTTTATGAATTTGACCTCAAAACAAAGAACGCAAAAGCTAAAATAAATGAATGAGACTACATAAAACTAAAAAGCTTCTGCTCAGCAAAAGAAATCATCAGCAAAGTAAAGAAATAACCATCCAAATGGGAAAATATATTTGCAAGCAACATCTCCAATAAGGGTCTAACATCCAAAATATGCAAAGAACTCGTATGACTCAATAACAACAAAAAAGAACTAATCCAATCAAAAATGTGCAGAGGATCTGAACAGACACTTCTCCCAAGAAGACATACAAATGACCAACAAACATAGAAAAAATGTTCAACATTTCTAGCTATTAGGGAAATGCAAATCAAAACCACAATAAGATACCATATCACATCTGTTAGAATAGGTGTAATCAACAGAACAAGTAATAACAAATGCTGGAGAGGATGAGGAGATAAAGAAGCTTCATTCACTGTTGGTGAACTGCAAACTGGTACAGCCACTATGGAAAACGGTAGGAAGTTTTCTTGAAAACTAAGAATATGATCCAGCAATCCCTCTACTGGGTATTTACTCCAAAGACTTGAAAACTCTTATCCAATAAGATATTTGCCTACTGATATCATAGTAGCATTATTCACAATGGACAGGACATGGAAGCAACTAAAGTATCCTTTGATAGATAATTGGATAAAGAAGTGCTGGTACATATATACAATGGAATATTACTCAGTAATACGAAGAGGAGAAATACTGCCGTTTGTGACAATGTGGATGGACCTCACGATAATAATGCTAAATGAAATAAGCCAGACAGAAAAAAATTGAAAACCACACGATATCATTTATATGTGGGATATGAACCTAAAAGCAACTAATTAATGAGACAAACAAATAGAGACACATGGACATGGACAATAGGGTAGTGGTTATCAGACAGAATCGGGGGGAAGGGAGTAGAGGGAGATAGATGGGGTAAAGGGGGTCAAATATGTGGTGACAGAAAGAAATCTAGCTATGGGAGGTGAGCACGCATGCAAATACACACACACACACACACACGTGCCTTATTGTTAAATTGTACACCTGAAACTTACTGAATTTCATTAACTATTGGCACGATAATAATAAATAAATAAAAAGCTTAGGTTTTATAGTCTTGACAAAATAAATTACAAAATGGCACAAAGTAGCAGATTAGATATAAAAAGAAAACCCAAATATATACTGCCTTCAAGAGACAAATCTCAGCTGCAAAGACAAATATACACTCAAAGCAAAAGAGTGGAAAACAATACTCTAAGCTAATGGCATCTGGAGAAAAATGGGTGCAGCCATACTTTTATCTAATTAAATAGTCTTCAAAATAATAAAAAGATAGAACAATGATGAACACTTCCTAATGATAAAGAAAACCTTGCATCAAGAAAACCTAGCACTTATTAATATCTATGCTCCCAATCAGGGAGCAAAACTATATATATAAAGCATCCACTAACAGGTCTAAGGGGAGAAACTGACAAAAATACAGTCATAGTGGGGAACCTTAATACTCCACTGTCAGAGTTGGATAGATTATGTTAACATAAAATCAATAAGGAAAATAACGTCCTTAAATAATACATTAGACCAATAGGCCATAATCAATATTCACAGAGCCTTTTATCCATAAATAATTGCTCATATATTTTTCTCTAGTGTACATGGAACATTAAAAAAGATAGACCATATGTTGAGATGCAAAATGAGCCTCAGCAAATTTAAGAAGACTGAAATCATACCAAGCATAGTCTCTGATAATGATGCTGTGAAATGAGATCAACTGTAAAAATAAAGTGAGAAGAACCAGAAATATGTGGAAATTAAAAACATGGTACTTAAGAATGATCGGGTAAGGGGAGAAATAAAAGCAGGGATCAAGAAATACAGAGGAATAAATGAGAATAAAAGTATACAACATATCAAAAATTCAAGGAACAGTAAAGTGGTAATAATAAGAAGGTTCATATCACTGTAGGCCTATCAGTAGAACCAAAAAGATTTCAAATTAATAACCTAACATTACATTCTAAAAAACTAGAAAATAAGAACAAATGTAGCCCAAAGTCAGCAGAAGGAAGGAAATAATCAAAATTGGAGCAGAATTAAATGAATTTGAGAACAAAATGTGAATAGAAAAAATTATTACAACAACAAGCTTGTTCCTTGAAGAGATTAATAAAATTGGCAAACTCTTGTCTAGATCTACTAAAGAAATAGAAAGGATACAATTAATTTTAGGAATGAAAGATAAGTTACAATGGATACAACCAAAATTCAAAATATCATACAAGAATGCTATTAAAAATTATATGACTCCAAATTTAATAACTTTGATGAAATGGACAAGTTCTTAGATACAACCTTCCTAAACTGAAACAAGAACTGGAAAATCTAAATAGACCAATCAGCAGTATGGAAATTGAAACAATCATCAAAAACCTACCAAAAAGTAAAATGCAGAACCAGATGGCTTCACCAGTGAATTCTACCAAACATTCATAGATGACTTAATACCTGTCTTTCACAAACTGTTTCAAAAAACTGAAGAAGAGGCAATATTTCCTAACTCATTTTACAAGGCTAATGTTATCCAGATACCAAAACCTGAGAAAGACAGCACACACAAAAAAGAAACTGCAGACCAATATCTCTCATGAATACAGATGCAAAAATCCTAAATAAGATACTAGCAAATCAAATTCAACAACACATTAAAAAGATTGTGCACCATGATTAAGTAGGCTTCATCTCAGAGGCACAGGGATGGTTTAATGTACACCAATTGATTAATATGATATACCACGTATACAAAATAGAATGAACATCATATGATTCTATCAATAGATGCAGAAAAAGTCTTTGAAAAGATACAGCATGCATTTATAATTAAAACACTTAAAATGAGAAGGAAAGTGTCTCAACATAATAAAGACCATATATGACAAATGCTCAGCTAACATAATATTTAATATTTAATATTGAAAAATTAAAAGTCTTTCCTCTAAGATCAAGAACTAGATAAGGGTGTCCACTATTACCACTATTATTTACTATAACTTTGGAAGTCCTAACAAAAGCAATCAGGTAAGAGAAAGAAATAAAAAGCATCCAAATAGGGAATGAAGAAGTCAAGTTGTCATTTTTTTTGTAGATGACATGATTCTCCATATAAAAAAATAGTGCTGCTAAAGCACTATTAGAAATAGTGAACAAATAAAGTAAAGTTTCAGGATACAAAAATCAATGTTCAAAAAATTCATAGTGTTCCTATACTCTTATAATAAACTTTCAAAAGAAGAAATTACAAAAAAAGAAAACAATTCCTTTTGCAATTGCCATCAAAAGAATAAAATACCTACGAATAAACCTATCTAGAATGCAAAGGACCTATACTCTCAAAACTGTAAGACACTATTAAAAAAACTGAAGAAGCCACAAAGAAATGGAAAGATATTTCATGTTCTTGGATTGGAAGAACAAACATAGTTAAAATGACCTTATTACCTAAAGCAATATACAGATGTTATGCAATCCCTATCAAAATTCCAATGGCATTCTTTAAAGAAATAGAACCAAAAAATCATCAGATTTGTATGGAAGCACAAAAGACCCTGAATAGCTAAAGCAATCCTTAGAAAAAAAAGGAACAAGTCCAGAGGTATCATTCTGTATGACTAAAAATTATACTTAAAAGCGACAGTAATCTAAACAGCATGGTATTGGCAAAAAAAAAAAAAGACACACAAACCAGTGGAACAGAATTGAGAGTTCAGAAATAAACCCCGTGTATATGGGCAAATAACGTTTGACAAAGGGCAAAAAAATATACAACGGAGAAAGTAAAGTCTCTTCAATAAGTGATGCTGGGAAAACTGGAAAGCCACATACAAAGAATGAAACTAGATTTTTGTCTCTTGTCATACACCAAAATTAACTCAAAATTAATTAAGGACCTGAATATAAGACATGAAACAGTAAATTGTACAGAAGAAAACGTAGGTACTAAACTCATGTACCTTGGATTTAGAGAGGATTTTATGAATTTGACCTCAAAGGCAAGGGAAGTAAAAACAAAAATAAATTAATGGGACTACATCAAACTAAAAAGCTTCTGCAAAGCAAAAGAAATTGTCAATAAGGCAAAGAGTCAGCCATCGAGATTATATTTGTAAACAAACACCTCTGATAAGGGCCTAATATGCAAAATATACAAAGAACTCATACAACTTAACAATAACAACAACAACAACAACAACAAATCCAATTAAAAAATGGGCAAAGGACCTGAACAGATACTTCTCCCAAGAAGATATACAAAAGGCCAACAGACATATAAAATGATGACCAATTTTACTAACCATTAGGGAAATACAAAGCAAAATCACAATGAGATACCACCTCACACCTGTTAGAATGGCTATCATCAACAGGACAAGTAATAACAAGTGCTGGAGAGGTTAGTTATAGGGAAAAGGAACCCTCGTACACTGCTGGGGATAATGCAAACTAGTACAATTGCTATGGAAAACAGTAAAACAGTATTACATTTCCTCAAAAAATTAAGAAATGCATTACCATGTGATCCAGCAATTCTTCTTCTGGTTATTTACCCCAAAAACCTGAAAACATGTATCTGCAAAGATATATGCACCCCGATGTTCATAGCAGTATTATTCACATAACACTGGTGGCCAAGACATAGAAGCAACCAAAGTGTCCTATGATAGAAGACTGGATAAAAAAGAGATGGTACATATATACAATGGGATATTATTCAGCAATAAAAAGGATGAAATAATTCTGTTTTCAACAACATGGGTGGATTGTGAGATATTCATGCTAAGCAAAATTAGTCAGACAGATATAGTCGAAGACCACACGATATCAATCATATGTGTGATATAAAACTGAAAACAACAATCAAACATGACAAGTAAACAGAAACTCATATACATGGACAGTGGATTAGTGTTACCATAGGGAAAAGTGGGTAGGAGGAGGGAGAGGGGGGTAAAAAGAGTCAAATATTTGGTGACAGAAAGTAATATAACTCTGGATGGTGAACACACAATGCAATATATATAAAACAACTTTCTGTTGAATGATACACTTTAAACTTATTTGATTTGTTAATCAGTGTAACCTCAATAATTTTTAATAAAAATAAATAAAAAATAATAAAAACAAATAATAATAAATGTTAAATTGGTAAGTAAAGGGACATCATATTTTAAACAGAGAAAATATCTAAATCCCAAGAAGACCATCATTCATGGAAAAGTTGATTCCAGTTTGAAAGTAGGATCTGCAGTGCCTAATAGGACATCAATAAACTCAAGGTAAGTTGCCAATCATTTGGCCCAATAATAATTACTGCTAAGTTAAACAATGTGCCTGACATTGTGCCATATGCTCCATTTCTACTTCACTTTTACTTCTATGTCTCACTTAATCCTCATGACCCCCATATAAGACAGGTGCTATTATTATCATTCTTATGTTACAGATGAGGACACTGGTTCAAGGAAATTGTGTCAATTTATTGCCTGAGTTGGAGAGCCAGTAAATAACAGAGTTAGTATTCAAAGCCAGATCTGTCAGACCCCAGAGTCCAGGCTCTTAACTACAGTGCTATAATACCTAATCCTCTAGGAGACTAAGGAAAACAATGTAAAAAGAATTATGTGGTTTTCAGTTTTACACTTTAATGCATACGGCATCAGTAAGTCAAGCATCTGGAACTGTATTTATGGGATGCATGGTACTTGAAAATCATAGAAGGAGACATGAGACAATTTGAAAAGAGTGTTACACCATATTATATCTTTTGCAAGGTTTGGCTTAGTATACACATGACATTATAAAATAAGAGCTATGTTTTTACTTGGTAAGTAGTATGCAGTAATGACCTAATATAGCAGAAGTATAAGGTGCGATTATAAAATTTTATTCAGACTTCCATAGAAAGATAATTTAATACAACTCAGTATATATGAAATAAATTCAAGAATTTTTAAAGTAAAATATTAAATTGAAATTGGTTTGGCCCTGTAGTTATAACTGAGCAGAAACAAAAACATTTTTTTTATTTATAAAAATTGTCACAATACTTTAAAATATATGTGCACAGAATTTCTCTAAAATATCTCATGAATGGACTCTAGGGATTTGCTTTCATTGTGTAAAGTATCTTTTATGGTTTTCACACATTTTCTGTGTAGATTTCAGTGTAGCATAGAATTTAAAAGAAAAGGCTCTGAAATCAGACTACCAGTTTTTAGCTCTGTGAACTTGGGCAAGTTATTTAACTTCTTGGTGCCTCTGTTTCTTTTTTGGAAAATGGGAACCATAAAGTTACCTTCATGATATAATACATGTTAAGTTTCTGGAGCAATTCTTGCTATATGGTAATTGTTTAATAAATTTCATCATCATCAAGCTACTTTGTGGAAAGGAATTATAGAGATCTGAATTAAAGTACAAAAATGAATATGCTCTAATGACAACTTTGGAAGAGGAAGAAATTTCACTCTACCCTTCTAGGTTTTTTTGGTTGGTTTAATAATTAAGTCTACATGACACAGAGTAACAAGAGAAAATAATCAAATTTAATTATATACATATATATGAGACTCCACATATATAAGAGGTTCAGAGATAGAAAGGGAAAAAGTACATATGACATTCCAAGCTAAAGAATGAGGTAAGATGCACTGAAGCTTCAGAGGGAAGAAGGGTAATGCACAAGATGATAAGAAGAACAGATGCTCAGTAATTAGAAGTTTGCCCTGCTCTATGGATAGGGCATAAAAAGTTATTTCTGCTAATAACTCTTATTATCGTCAAGGCCTCAAATTAAAATTCTTTAAGAGAGAGAGAAAAGTTTCATTTGAACCTGCAGGGCCTAACTGCCTTCACCTCAAATTGATCCACATGCAAAAGTGGGGCATCTTGTGGAGCCTTTTCTGAACCCCTTCACAACTATGTGATAACCTTCTGCTATCTTGCGTGTTTCATTTTCCTCAGATAATTCATAATTTTCAGTGTGATTGGCAAGAAACCCATAGGCATATGATACCAAATGATGGTTCTTGTACTTGCACACATGAAGGAATGTAATAGTAGAATAGAAGATAAGGGAGAAAAATTCCAAGTCTGAGTGTATTCAGACCTTTTTCTCTGCCACCTGTGGTCCTTGTACTACTCTCAGTCCCTCAGCAGCAACAGTAAATTTGCTAGGAAAGGTCAGCCCAGGCTAGAAACAACATTTCTAAATGAGAACATAAAGCGAACTACATTATGAATTGAAAACTAAAATAAACCATAATGTTTTCATGAACCCTAAGCATTAATTTTTACTGAACCATAGACCAAAGCAAAGTTACTTTTTCAAAAGCAAACAAAAACAAAAAAGAACAAAATCTGCAAATGACCCTCCCAATAATAACTAGAAACACAAGGAGTAGTAACCCAAAGGACTATAAAACAAAATATCTTATTTATAACTAATGTACCAAAATAAAACTTTTTTTAGTATTCATATAAACATTGTAAGTTTTTTGAAGATAGGGTTTGGGTTATTCATTCATTCATTCATCTATTTATATATGATCTAAAAATATTTAGGATAGTGCTAGCTATACATTGTTTTTTCACTTTCTTCTTTTTAAATTGAACATGGCTTAAGTCCCTCTGTATAAAATTCTATTTCAAGAGACATTATAATACAAACTTCCAGCTATTTTCAAAGCTTATATACTAAGACTAAGATCATTGTGAATATGATGTTGAAAGTGCAGGTACTGTGGCATTTATTGTAAATAAGTCAGGTAGTTCAAGCTTATGTTTTTAAAATTTTACAATTAAGTGCTCAAAGTGCTTTTTTTTGCCAAACTAGGAAGAATTCATGTTTCTTAACTAGATAAAAATTCATATTCCCACATTGACATAAATATTCACCCTTTTATTAAGCATAAAAGTTGTTTCTTATTATAAATTGAAGAAATTTCCACATAACCTTCATAAAATGTTATATATAAATGCTGGACTTGAACACAGAATTTAATCAAAATCCCATGTTGCTTCAGGGTAGTTATAGGTGAAATGCAATTTCTAGTGTATTGAAATTTTCAGCTGGGAATATGTATCTATTTTCAAAATTGCCAACATATTTGAAAAATTTAATTGGTTTATACTCAAGGCACTAGAGAAAGGAAAATTTGCTTTCACAAGACACTTACATGTATCTATTCTATCCATGTAAAATACTTCTTTCAAGTGATCATGAAATTTAATATGAAGTTAACCCATCCAAGATTTGGTTCTAATGACCAAATTAGAAGAAGAATAATCAATAATGAATCTGTCACTTTGATCACTGTACCTTTTTTTTCTGATTTATTGGAAACTTTTCCTCCAATTGGAAAGTAGGTAGTATCCATGGATTCAGTCCCTCTATTGCCTTTGCTAACTCCATTTTCATAGAGCGGTCCTTCAACTGGTTGCAACTGCCAAGTCAGGCCGAACAAATGTACTGCTGCAAGAAAACAAGCCACAGATAAATTTATTTCAAACTTGCTGAAGTCTCTAAACCAGCTGTCCCTTTGCACCTAAAAATGTCATGACCAGTTTTTTTTTAGTTAGATCAAGAAATTTGCATTATATATCTACATCATACATGTAACTACCTTTCTAAGAAGCTGTTGTTAAAATTTTGAGGCCAAAGCTATCCCAGTGGCAGAATTAAAAATTGGAGTATTAGTTTAAAAACTGTAATGAGATTGGATTCTGCTCCTCAGTGCTATGACCCCTTTCTTTTTAATTTCTCTTAGTCGTGTAACTCTAGCTTGCATATGGAAACAGAGTAATGGTGGACAGGCTATCTCAAGAACATGGGAGACCTTCATTATGACTCTGACTCAATTCAATTTAGTAAACAATTCTTGAGTACATAGTATGTATAAGGCCCTGTGATAGCTGCTGCAGATGTTAAAATCTAGATGGCTACTAAAGTAGGAGTTGAAAGTAATACAAGTATAAAAGAACTATAATGTAATGCAGAATAATTTACAAGTTCAAATTGCTTTCAGAGAATTAAAAATCTTTAGTGTTGATCAGAATGCAGTAAAATTGGTACTCTCATACACTAGTGATGAGAATATAAAAATATTTCCTTTTGGGAGGGCAACGTGGCACCATTTTTCAAAAAAAAATTAAAAATTTAGCTTACCCATCTAGCCAATTATTCAATTTCTATGAATTAACTATGAGTGTGCACCAAACTACAAAGATATTCACTATAACATTTAAAACCAGTAGAAAGTTATGATCAATCTAAATATTCATCAGAGAGATTAATTAAATAACTGATGCTATTATAAATAATATAGGATTACATTTCCAGTAAGTCATGTTTCAGAAGACCATGTAATAGCATGGAAAATATTTATAATGCATCAAATGAAAAACATCAGGCTACTAAATAGTATGAATAGTACAATGTATATAGTGTATATGTGTGTATGTGTGTGTAAATATGTTGATGTCTGGTAAAAGGCAGGGGGGATATATAGCAACATGATAACAGAAAGAAGGGCTTATGGAGAGTTTTTATTTTCTTCATTATGATTTCTGTATTGTCTGTATTTTTTTTACAATGAACACATGTGATGTTTGTATATGGGAAAAATAAATTTTTGTTTTTAAAAGAAATTGTCTAGAAACATGACAAGGTGAGAGACATCCTCAGATTTCTCCCCTTGAAACAACAATAAGCTGAACATCTAAAACTCAACAATAAACACCCAAACTGCACACCAGCACGTCTGAATGTGGGATCTGCACATAAGAGCTACCACAGTTCAGAACCCCGATGTCAAGCAGTGGAATGAGAGAAATAAAGAAACTGCCTCTTGCAGCCACTGGAGTTCCTTGCAGAAGGAGGTGAAGGAGAGGCAACTTCCTTGATCAACCTGCCTGGAAGTGCTGGAATTTCAAGCAGCTGGCATCAAGGCCCAGTAATCAGGGCAGAAAACAGAGAAGTAGGATGGGACAGCAGAAAAATAACAATCAATTTTTATCATATCCAGTTGAAAAACCAAGGCTGAGCCACATCCCCCAACCCTCAACCCAGAGAGCCCTTCCCCTTATACCCTTGGAGCCCCAGTGAAATCTAAGCAAATGCTACCGAAACTGTTGTTAACACTAACAGGAACTGAAACTGACAGTAGCAAGCGTGATTAAATATATACAAGAAAACAAAAATGACATTTAGGCTTTATATAAAGCAGAAATCCATTAGATGTCACCTAGTGGAAACCAAAAGAAAAGCACCTTCTTTGCAGCAGGCTAAAGAGAGACACTTATAAAATAAATCTTCTTTCTGGAAAAACAACAGAATACACTTCCATTAATGCCCAAGTGGAGAAACAGTTCATTAAACACCATGAACAACCGAGGTGACAAGGCATCTCAGACAGAAAGATTAAAATCTCCAGAGAATAAGCTTATAGACATAGAAATATGCAACTTAAATGACAGAGAATTCAGAATGGCACTTTTGAAAAACTAAATGAGATCTAAAACAACTCAAATCAACAATTTCAGGAATTGAAAAAACAAATAGATGAGCAGAGCAAGGAGATTGACACCCTCAAAAGGAACCAAATAGAACTTCTGGAAATGAAGAACACACTGCAAGGGTTTAAAAATGAAATAGCAAACTTAGGAAATAGAGTCTACCAAATGGAGGAAAGAATCAATGATATTGAAGACACAAGTCTAGAAATAAATCATAAGGAAGAAGAGAGAAACCAAATAATGAAAAATAATGAAAGAAAAATTCAAGAACTAGTTGATACCATCAGGAGAGAAAACATAAAAATAATGAGAACTCTCAAAGGCAAGAAAAGAAGCAGGGACAGAAAGCTATTTCAGACAAATAGTGAACAAGAATTTCCCAAAACTAAGGAATTAACTGAAGCTTGGAATTCAAGAAGACAGCAGAACATACAATTATCTCAACCCACCAAGACACATTGTATTAAAGTTTTTAAAAATCATTACAAAGACAGAATTCTCAGGGCAGCCAGGAAAAAGATGGTAACTTATAAAGGTAAATCCGTTAGATTATCATTGGACTTCTCAACGCAAACCTTACAAGATAGAAAGAAATGGAATAAAATATTTAAACTATTAAGTGAAAGGAACTATCAGCCTAGATTAATGTATCTAGCTAAGCTCTCCTTTAGATATGAAAGAGAAATTAAGACTTTTCCAGGCATAACAAATTTGAGGGAATCCTGCACTACAAAACCTGCACTACAGGAAATATTGAAAGGTGTCAGCTCACCTTAAACAAAATAACAACAATGACAATAACAACAACAAAAATTCATAATTAGGAGTAAAGTGACTATCAGGCAAATAGAAGCAGAGGAGTTCAAACTTTGCTAAGAACAAGGCATTATAAACTTAAATAGTAACAAGAGAATTGTTATAGCAATATAGTACTGAATGTTCAGCACATATAGGAACAAATTGAGATAACAATGACTGAAAAGGGGAGGATTCAAAGATCCAAATATGCAAAGAGGGAAGGAGATAAGGCACACACAGAAGAGAGTGGACAACTGTGTGTGTGTGTATGTGTGTGTGTGTGTATACTTTTTATAATCATAATGGTAACCACCCATCAATGATTCAGAACTGAAGTATATAACATGAAACAAGAACCATAGAGAAAATCCACAAAAGCCAACCAAAATAAAGAAAAACAGAAACTTAAGGACAAGGAAGCAATGGAAACACCAAGCTATCAGAAAATAAAAGATAAAATGACTATAAAAGGACCTCATATTTCAATAATCAACCTAAATATAAATGGACTGAACTCACCAATAAAAAGGTACAGAGTTGCAGAATGGATCAAAAAACAAAACTCAATTATATGCTGCCTCCAGGAGACACATCCCAGTTCCAAAGACAAATATAGACCCAGAGTGAAAGGGTGCACATGTCATTCAGAGAAAAGCAAGAAAAACAGTACTAATATTGGATGAAATAGACTTCAAAACAGAAAGGTAAAGAAAGATAGTGAGGGTCACTTCATAATGATAAAGGGAATCATGCACCAAGAAGACATAACTCTTATTAATATCTATGTTCCCAATCAAGGAGCCCCAAAATATGTAAAGCAAAGAGGCATTATAAACTTAAATAATAACAAGAGAACTAAATGGAGAAATAGATGAAAACATGATCAAAATAGGGGACATAAATACCCCCACTGTTGGATATAGACAGATCATCCGAACAGAAAATCAATAAGGAAATAACATCCTTCAATGACACATTAGACCACCTGGACATAATTGATATTTACAGAGACTTCCATCCCAAAACAGCTGCTTATACATTCTTCTCTAGTGCACATGTATTATTCTCAAGAATCAAACACATGCTGGG